>OMNM01038446.1:22584-40896 GCA_900302745.1 Parablennius parvicornis | reverse complement strand
ACAGACACGACTGAGGAGAGATGCAGGCACTTATAAAAAGGTCAGAATTTACAAATTGTCTCAGAGGGAAAACATGCATCTGACAAATTAGATCTTCACAGCAACCGACACAAATTCATATTTCCAGCTGCATCATATCAAGAAAGAGAAAAACATTTGTAAAGTTATTTAAAATTTAAAAATGATTAATAAATGAACAAAGTTTTCAAACAACTTGCTCAAAAAGGACAAGAAACGTATTTAATCATCATAAACTAGATCAAATTAAATAAACATACCAATTTATAAATCAGCGTCGGTACTAATATAAGAAATATGAGTGCAAATAAACATAAATAGAATAATTTACGTTGTTCCATTGTATAATAACTACATCTGACGTGCAGTGAATTAAAAAAAAAAAAAAGAAAACAAAGTACCTTAGCTGTGATGGGAGCAGGGGAGGGAGCAGGCCTCTTCCTCTGAGCATAGCCAGACAGACGGTAACAGTAGTGGGGTTTGCAGTAAAACTTCCCTGCGGCACAGAAAACACAAAGCACATAAACACAAATATGTATAGAACAGAAGAATCTTCACATTCCACCTCACTGAGTCCATAGAATGTGTCTGGTCAGAGGAATCTGCCTCGATTCGGCAAGGCTGTGGGTTTTAGTCCCACGGTTCATTCTGAGAAACAGCTTCTCTGTGTCACTGAACAATCTGCTGCCTGTCCTTGAGCACAATGGACGTCTCCGAGGAGGGAAACTCATAAGACTGCACCCCGTCCTGGAGGTCTCGTGAATATGAAACATTTTGTCTCACAGCGATATCAAGTGATTACAGCTTGATATTGTTGATTCCCGCGAACAGAAATGAGGGTGAACGGGAAGGTTTGGTGTGAGGCCGCCACAGGAGGGCAGTAAAAGCTGTGACAGAAACTGTCAGGGTTACATTTGTTCTTGATGAGGCTTCATCCTGGCTGTTTGCTTTGCAACAATTCTGATTGTTGTAGGAGTGTTTTTTTTTTTTTTTTAAAGAATTTTATTGTTCCTTTTTAAACCTTCATCCTCCTTTTATATATCTATGTCGTGGCACATGCAGTTTTTTTATGCATTATATTGCTCTCTTAAAATGTATACATACCTCTTACATATTTATAATATGGCACTTGCACAGACTGCACTTTCAACTTTGGTTGTTCGTTTAAAAACGACAAAGAAGACTATTCTGATTCCCTGATAGGCGCTTCCTGATCGATCCTCCCCGCAAGATGTGTGTCAGTCTCACCGTCCTCCACGTCGAAAGCGTAAGAGGACAACCGCAGCGTCGTGCCGCAGTAGTCACACTTGAAGCAGCTGCGGTGGAAGAACTTCCCCTCTGCACTCAGCCTCTCCATCACGTAGACGCGCTTTCGACAGAAGAAACAGACGTCGCTGCCTCCGATGTTGACGGGGAACTCTTTTCGGAGAGAGCCCTGTGGAAAGAAAGAGAATTCAATCACTTTGAAAAATAAAGATAAGGAGGAGACGTTTGGGAGAGCAGACTGGGAGGCTATATACACTACGTTTACATGTTTGAACCAGGCCAGGCAACAATTAGCACGAAAAGTTATCTATCAAGTGATGACACTGATATTAAATGGGAGGCGGATCAAGGGTAAACTGTGACGGGAAACTATTCTAGAAAAGCACACTCGCTCGCAGGTGATGCTGTGATTTCCACAGCCACATGCTCTCTACCCTGTGGACAGCGCGCTTACCAAATCCCTCCTATCGGGTACAAGTGGGGGCTTGGCGTCTTCCTGAGACTGTAGCCGAGTGGCTATCTGCTCAGCCAATGAGCTAACTCCCCCAGTGTACATCCTTACATAGCGCTATCGACAACATCAAGGGAGAGGAGAGAAAAAAAAAAACAAACAAGAGGACAGGTAGGCAAACATTAGAAATGATGAACGAAAAGAGAGGAAACATAAGCAAAATAGAAGGGAGAGAAGCGTGTGGAAGGAGGGCAACAAGTGCATCAACACACTGAGTTTTAGGCACGACAAAGCAATATTTCCCATGCTTGAGTGATCAACTGTTAAGATGCGCTGGCAGCCCCACGTCACTGGAAACAAACCAAACACTGCTTATTAAAAGAAAAAAAGAAAGAAAAAAAAACAATCCCACAGCAGAAAAATAACTCATTCTTGCTCTCAGTTACACAAATTATTTAACAAGTTTCAGGGTTTTCAGGAGCATTATTGCATTTGGGATTTGAAAACATCAAATACCGCAGCACCTGAGACAAGATAAACCTGTAGTGCTGTAAAAAACATCAGATTCCACTCATGTGAAGCAGCCATGCAAATTTTCTTTCATTTACATGCACACACAGAGGCGCTCATACAGAAACTAAATCTAACTAAATATAGACACAAAAATGCTGCAGAACACCATTCAGACCGAATCGTTATCCCCAAAAACACAGTCGACATGAAATTACGCTCGTCTTAAATCCTGAAATAATCTACTCCAGGATTAGATTTCTTTCTATTAAAGCCCCCAAAACAGCTTTTATATGCTCTATAGGGGGAGGAATTAAGGCCGACCGTAGTACGAGGAAAAGCCTGAGCCGTGGAAACTGTTCCTATGGGTGAGATGTGAACACATTTGCTGCAGCGTAGCTGCACTGCGTTGCTGAACTGGAACTTGGCAGATGTGGGAACTATGGAGTGTCAACATCAGATTTACACAAGATGAGATTCTCTCTGCCAAGCTGCTCTTCCAGTCTAAATCAAAAGCGCTTACGGCTAAATGACTGTGGGAATTACATCCACGCTCCTGTGAGAACACCCTCAAATCTCTTCTGCGAGCTTGACTACATATCTATCACAGCGCCCGCCGTCAACAACGACCAGGTTACAAATTAGTTCAACAAGCAGCAAACTCTCGGAGCCAAAAGTCTCGGGTGAGTTCAAAAGTTAAGACAAGGAGATGCATTCCTCCCGCAAGGCCGAGACGTTGGGAGTACCACTGTGTCCCCTTCCGGGGGAGAACAGTCTACCTGTCTCAAGGTGTCGGACGTGGACGGGGGGGAATCGGGGGGGCTTTGTGCTTGGGTCAGGTGCCACTGTTCCATAAAGAAACGTGACGGCTTTTTCTTAGGCTCCACAAAAAAAAAAAAAAAAAAAAAAAAAGGAAAAGAGAGTCATTAAAAATAAAAATGACAATATGCTCAGATTTGTTTTCCATTCACATGGTGGTAGTCAGGGCTGCACAAATTATTTTTACAGAATACCTACATTTGAGGAAATATTAATACTAGGGATACGGGCACGTAATGTTGTCATCGCAATTCTTACAATTAAATGTTTTTTTAGAGACTACATATAAAGGGGTCGAAACATTACACTTAAATATACCGACACGATCAAACTGCTTTTGTGCCTCGTATAATAAAACGTTTCATGAATGAAGTGAAACATTGTTTATTTACTACGGTTTCACGATGCATTTTGTGAGGCCATTGCTCATCTGTGTCGCTCTCTCGTTAATAACAGACTTGTCAGGAATTGTCATAATAAAGAACTCGGAAATTAATCTGCCACTTAGCATCACTTTGCATGAATTTAGCATCAGTTTCCTTTGGGAACGCCAAGACAACAAAAGAATTCATCATTTTAATCACTAATACATGATCAGATCATTAGTCTGCTTTGTTCAGAGGTTGATGTCATCAGGTGTAATTGTAACAGAGCACATTTAAACAATCTGAGAAAAGTACTGGACCCAATAAAAATGACTTGTATCAGTTTAACCCTCCATGTGATTCCAGATTTACTCTAAGAATGATTAATCTTATTTACACGCTGCAATCATCAGCTTCACTAAAGCAATAAGTGAGTGTGCCTTCTGCGCTGTCATTTCTATTGTTCATTTCAACTATTTTCCACAAAACTTGAGCTGCCCATCGTTAAAAAAAAAAAAAAAAAAAAAAAGGCTAATTCACCTGAGGTCTGACTTTTCTGCCCTCAAACTGACAGGCCAGCTGCTCGGCCCGTTCCTGAATACTAAGCACATATAAGGGCGCTTGGCTGTCGGAGTCCAGCCGCCACGCTGACTCCTGCAGAGAAACACATTATTTAATCACCGACGGGACGGACAAAGAGGGACGTGTAGATTACACTTTGTTTTTGGAAACCCCCAGAAAAACAATCACTCTTTCCTTTTTTTTGTTTTTTTTTGAAACGCTCGACATTGTGGCCAAAGACTAAAGATGGCTTGTTAGTCATTGTTTGCATAGTTTGAACTGACGGTCTTTAATTTATGTGAAATTGTGAGCCCAACTAAGTAAACTATGGAAGCTGTGCCTTCCAGTCAGTGAGCCTATGCGGCAAAAAAATACTTTGAAAATCAGATTGCACGCTAAGTGTTTCAATTGGTGTTTATCTTTAGTGATTCTTTCTGTCTTCCCGCGAGGTGAAATCCTCCCGAGGAGGTTTGCTTGGCGGCTCGCTAGAGGGCGGGTCACAGCCCGCGGCACCAGAAAACCTAACCTTTCCGGGGGAGTCGAGAGGGGACGGCGGTGAACCAGGACTCTCGGTCAGGCCTCGGGACAAGTGCCACTGCTCTAAAAAGAAACGGGATGGCTTTTTCTTGGGCTTCAAGGGAGGAGAGGAATAGGATTAGATTTGAAATTTCAAAAAACATAAAAAATCTACTCGTACACACTGATGGCATATTGTTCATTGAAAGCTAAGAAATAAGTCCAATTCATCTCAAAATAGAGCATTCACCTTTGGAGGCTTGTTAGGTTTGCCTTTAAACTTGGAGATTAGGCGTTCCGCCCTTTCCTGTATACCGGGTATGTGAATGGGTCCTGGGTCATCCAGGTGCAGTGGCCTCCACTCCTGCCAAGGGAGTGCTCTTTAGACAACCAGCGTACACAAAACTGCCTTAAACATCCTGGTTTTTATTCAGGGAAAAGCTCCAGGGAGCATTCTGTTTATTTCCAACTATTGCCTCACATTAAAAGGAAAAAAAAAGAACAACCACAAACAATAAAAACAGCAGTGTCATGCCCAGTCCTTATTGATGCAATCACTCATTTACTCTACCCCAGGTGCAAGCGGCCTCTCATAGTATTCAAGCTCCTCTTCCTCTGGGCTTTTTTGCATATGCTTAAAAGGGGAAAGTAAACACACAATGTAAAAAAAAAATAAAAACACCTTGGATTACTTTGAGAGCACACAGACACGCACACACACTGAAAATGAGTTCTGGACTGTTACTTGGAGCAGAGTCCAACACAACATTGTCGACTCATAAATCCATTCATGATTTCCACCAGCCATCACAGTCCAGACAAACATCCCCACCAAGCACGCTGCTCCTCAGATAATAACATACACACCTCAACTCATTCACGGGGAAATAAACAAGACCGCGGCCTCTCCGGGAGGTTCTCTTGGGGGGGGGATGCAGGGTTTTCGTTGTTATTCACGCTACGAGCTACAGACTAATGCGATGTACAGCAGACACGTGATGGAAGAGACAGTATGGGAGCGGGAAGAGTAAAGGGACAGCGTAATCGGGTCTTCTATGGCGACTAGACGGACACAGACAGAGACAGAGACGGCAGGCCGTGCGTCACCTCGGAGTGAAGAGAGAGCGAGGAAGTGGAGGAGGAAGAAGGGAGCAGAATGGTTTTCTTTGGGCAGCTCCGAGAGCTCGAGCTGGACAGTTGGTCTGCGTTGCTCCTGGCCTTGAGAGACGACCGACGGGGAACGGCAGATTCAGCAGAAGATGAAGGTGATGATGATGATGTTGAGAAGAATAGAAAATGATGAGCTACTGCTAAAAAATAAAGATGATTCAGACTCCTGATATTGATTCACACTCATTTACAAACCTTGACAAACTCAAAAGGGAAGTTATACTGCACTCGTAATTAGTAATCCATTGGGTTAATGGAATTAGTGGGCTATTGAATTCAAGGTTGGATATATTCACACCTAGGAAGGCATGAAGTGCATCTTTAATTAAACACAGCTACCCAAAAGCCAAGCAAGACAACCACAACAGGATTTAATCCCTGTTCTTCTTCACTCAAGGTCAAGACTTTTATGTGGCCGGCATCAACTGAATGATTTTGCGGCTAATAAAGATGCTAGTATGTGCAAGAGAGTGAAGCCTTGAGCCCTTTTTTCCAGTCCTTAAGGACATAATGCTCGTGTATTCTCCACCCGAATGTTCATTAAAACTGTCTCTGTGTTGAGAATGTGGTCATTTTCAGAAGAAATGGTTTTGTATTGTGAAAATATAGACATGGGCCAGAATTTAAACCTTGCACAAAGTTGCAGGCCAACATTGATATTTATTGGAAAAATATCTTCTTCAAGATACAATAATTAAACTTTCCATATAAACCCAAACAAGTTTTGCCTCAACATTGAATGTGGAACGGAGCAAAACGTAATACTATACTATATATAACTTAATATTGCACACATGAAAAATTTTCTTTGAAATAAAACATCAGGCATTAATTTCTAACATTTAAATAATAATCATATCCCTCTTTTTTTTTATTTGCAGCCTTCCGATATGAATTTCAACAGTAAACTTATTCGACAAGCTAATGATAAATTTGAAAATAAAATAAACCAATTAACTCACTAATATCCTTCAATGAACATACATCTGGGATGTGAATTATTAGTAACATATGCGCTGTATAACACTGGCGGACCAGCTCTAGTACTCATTTGGTATTGCTTTGTGGGTCAAATATATTTACACTGCAGGTTTGACACCTATAATATGCTGTATACTTACTGCAGTTTTTTACCGGTCTGGCCCACTCAAGATGAAATTCAATGAGTTTGACACCGCTGTCCTAAAAGCTCCAGTTCTGCGTTCTCGCACTAAATCCTCTCAGCAGTCACAGGAGAGGAATAAAACGGACACTTTCCACAGAAAAGTATTTCATTTTACAAATATTATTTGAAGTTTCTCCAGTCAGCTATACCACCATTTTTTACACACACACCTACCTGAGAAATAGACCACCCATTATATGTTTATGGCAAAATAAGCCACTGTATAAACACGGCATGCTCAAATGGCTGCGACATTCTGCAGAATCTGGCTAAACTTTACTGCTGAGCAGTTTTTTTTTGTTTTTTTTTTTTTCATAAAAAGATCTCAGAACACAACGTAGCGAATACCCACCATTCAGCGGTGGCTTAAAAAAACAAGTGTGTTAAACACTTTGTAAAGAGACACACTTAGGATTACAAAGACTATTTAAATTCTCTCCACTCGACTTTCTATTTTACTCTGACGCTGGAGACTTATAGTGGATTAAGAGGAAATTCATATAAACAGCACTGAATTAAATTCTCTTTAAACAGCAGAGTCTGAGGATTTGATTTGATGCCTAAACTAGTGACACTACAAAGAGAGGAAGACCAATTTCAAAGCATCAGCAGGAGAAAACTGGTCGGGGCAGTTACGAAAGGGGCTAACTTTGTTTGCCGACATGGAAATATGACACAGGAGGACAGGGAACGATGAGGCAGCTCAGCTGCAGCGACTCTTCAGGATCTACGTTTTAATCTGAAGCTGTGAAGTCAGATTAAAAAGGTAAAATGACAGAAAGCTCAACAAGAGGGGGAAGATCCTTTAAGTTTCTACTCTGTGATCCGGTGACTAGTTACAGAAAAAATACTATTGACACCTCGGAAACTCTCCTCAACATGTTTATTTACATGCACTGGAAGCTAGTTTCACATTACGTGTCCATGCAAATACTAAAACAGGACAATAGGCACTAGAGTGGGGAAAAATAAAAGACCTTCATTCTCACAAGCTGAACACTTGGTGAGAATTCAATAATCCTCCAAGACAAAATTCAATAACTCTTTATCTTGAAAGAAGCCATAACATGAGTTTATGTCTTATTTTTGTTCTATTTGCGTTCACAAAACAAGCACGCCAAGTCTCAAGCTCACAAACATGATGGTTAAAACCAATTTTGGAACCAAATATAAGAAAATCAATTATACATATGAAGTGATGTACGCCACTCACTCTTATTCTTTAACTAAACACAAACTCTCCAGAAGACGCAGAGTGCTAAACGTACCGTTTGAATACATGGATGGGTTTGAATAACTGCACACAGAGAAATACTGTGGTCGCAGCTAAATATTGGACGTAAAAATCTATTTGTACTTATTATTGAATGAATAAAACTCAAATATAGTTACTTAATCATCACTTTGTATGTATCTAAATATACATATAGCTATGCTTTTATTTTTTTAAGTAGTTGGATTATCATGGTGACAATTTAACCTTGTAATCCCACTAATTTACACATCAAAAGTTATTTTTTCCCCCCAGCATTCCTTGCATCATTTACCAGCTGAAGCAATTTTGCTTTATGCTAAATGATGTAATTCAAATCTATAGTTTTTTTTTTCCTAATTAAAGGTCTGTTTTTCTGTTTTTCCTTGGGTTAAAGTACCAAGATGATAGCCAGATTAGTGAAATTGCTCATCTGGATCGAGAGCTTCTGGTTAAGCGAAACCAGATAATGCATACAGTACATGTTTGCAGAAAATTCCTCAGCTTCTCTAGTCATTCATACTTTGATCAAATTTGGCAAATTAAACCGCACAGAGCCTGAAAACATTTCAGCCGATGTCTTTCATTAATACCATAATTCTATAATGAAATCATTATTCACGGTCTTAATGAAGATGCCTTCATTCTCCGTTGCTCGCGGATGGAAGCTCTAATCTACTTCTATGAGAAGCTGAACGGGGACTCGACGGGATGTGAAAAGGATTGTGGGGGAATCGACAAAAACATACCTGCTCCCCTCTGTTGGGCAGCGTCTGACACTTGACCATTTCTTTGTAGCGAATGCTCAGCTGTTCCTGCTGCTGTGTGCGTCTCTGAAGCGGGACGGGAGAAGCGAGGCGGACACACTATGACTGTACTGTACTCTTTTATCTCTTTTACACACACACACACAGCTGCAGCATTATCTGCTCTGATAGTTAAAACAAACGCACACTTTCACACTAGAGCTGCAGAGTGAAATCCTCTATCAGAAACATTGAGGACACCAGGTTAGGTTAAAACAGGGATTTATGGTTAGTTGATGAGTCTAGTTGTTAGTCTCTACGATGGGGGCGGGGGAAAAGTTTACCTTTCTCCATGCCGGGACAGGCGCCAGGCGCACCGGCTCTTTCACTGGGGTTTGTGGAGGGCTAGGGGGGAAAAGGCGGTCCAGATTGGGCAGAGAATCCCCCTTTTTGTGGCCGGACAGAGAGGAGGGGACAACAAGCAGGGGCAGAACAACCATGCAAGGCGCCATGAAATGGTCCGTGAGTGGAGGTGAAGCCAAGGAGAGAACAACAAGAGAGAGAAGGAAGTGAATCACAGATGAATGCGGCAGGGAAATATGTGTTCAGGACAGATAAGGAAATGACGAGATGTCATAAGAGGACGATGCAGTGGGAGTTTATGGAGCGTTTGTAACAGCGCCTCAGTAAAATGTCAAGTAGAAAGAAAAACAATAGATGAAATGAGAGGAGAACGAATAACCCGCGAGGATAAAATATCCTTTGACAAGCGCATAATTTTGCCTTTATAAATCTCCACATACTGAGGCTTAGAACGATTACTCCCACGCAAGATTTTTAGATACAGTCACAGATTCCTGATGATTTAAATCTGCACAATTCATCACTGGCTTTCCTGCGACTCAGCACACCAAGTGTTGCCTCTCCTGTTCACTATCATAATCATGTACATTCTGGTGAGGCCACGCCTCCCTCCCACTCCGATGCTGGTTGAGCTCTGCGAAGAGCGCTGTGAGGCCACCCACATGACCCAGGGAACAATACCCAGCCTGACTGATATCAGCATGTTAATACAGTAGCCTGGATTCATTTAACAGCAGAATAAAGAGCCTGTGACACAGAATAGCCACTGCTAAGATAAAACAAACCACAATGAGTTTGCAATCTGAACGTTTGTTTTAATTTTCGCCACAAACTTAATCACACACTCTTTTTTTCCCGCCCTACTATATAGTACCTGTCTTTTGAGTCCCGTATGCTGAGCTGGAGCATTCTCCTCGAACTTGGCGAGCAGCTGGGTGGCCATGACCTTCACTTTATTGTTATTCCCCACAGCGGCAGATTCCATCTTCCTCTCGGCCAGGACGGCGGGGACAGAAGGCCTGTCGTCACGGCCGGCCCTCGATGGATCCTCCTGTCGCAAAGTGATGGAAACAGCTCTTCTTCAGTCTATTGGGATAAATTAATTTCTTCTAAAACGACAACAAGCTTTGCGGTCAGAAGCACTCACATCCTCAGTCTGACTGGTTTTCCTTCTCTTCCCCAAACCGTCCACATCCTTCTCCTTCTTGTCCTGTCGATGACATGTCATGTTAGTTATCTCTGACCGCACCATGCTGATTTTTGTGATTGAAGAGGGGGAGTGTGAGTTGACAAAAGGCTGTTTTAAGAGACTGACCTTGGGGTTCCGTTTCCTGGAGATCGCTATGCTCTGACCCAGCTTGCTCAGGAAGGAGATGGGAGACTTGGTGCTGTTTATTAGCGCGGCTTTATCCTCTGGACTCAAGTTGTGGTTATCTGAACACATCACGCAAAAGACGTGAGTACACCAACAGATAAAAACAGTTTCAATGATTCTCAGAATGCATTGCCGCTCCTCACCTCCGGGTGGCACTGTGTCTTTAAACATCTCATAGAACTGGCTGAGGTACATGACCATGGAGAGTTTGTCTGGCTCCACCACTGAAGACATCTCCTTGCCAGTCATGCATGGAGAGATCCCAAACTCCCTCTCTGCCACGTCGAAACCCAACTGGTTATTCTTCTCCTGGTCTCGCTCGTCCAGAGAGTCGAAATCACTAGAGAGAGAGTCAAAGATAAATGACTAATGAGCAAAACAGGACCAATACATTCAGTAAAATCATCTCTTCTGTTCATTTACATTAATAGCACTTAAAGGCTTTTAATCAATGAGATTTGTATATATTTTTTAATAAATGGCAAAGGTTTTTTTTTTGACATGGATATACTGTAATTCAAGAACAATGTTTGTCTCAATACAAAATAATGCAGGTGAATTTCAAAACTCAAGTCAGTTTTTGTCATTTATGTTTATAACATTCAAAATGTTTAAGTACTTTTACAATTGTAATTGTCATACTGTTTTGAATTAATAATAATATAATGATTTATGTCATGTGTTATGAATCTAAAATATGCACATTTCAATGTTAAACTTTCCCAAGTTTTTCGGAAATTTGTTAACTAATTGAAAGTGGCACCAATATGTGTGCAGCTGCTTATGTGGATCAACAAACATTTTGTGTGAGGGTGTTTGTTTCACAAGTTTTAACACAAACTAGAAAGAAACTGAGTCCGTTTACACGACAATCTTGCTCGGAGCCACTCAAAATGGAACTCGGACTCCGTCTCCATGTTGACAGCGGAAACGCTGCTACAACACATGTGTATCACGGTAGTAGTAATTAGTTCTTCTGCACATGCTCAGTAGTTGGACAATAACAATGTTTCCTCCAGAGTGTCATGACTCCCAGTCCATATTCTCCTCGGACTTTGTAGTTTTATTTTGCCCGTCACCGTAATAACAATCCAACTTTGTCGTCGGTCCATATGTGTGTCTGTTTACTCTCCATTTTTAAAGTTTAGAGCGTATTGTTCTTTGTGTGCATATGTGTGTCCACTCAACATGAAAACTACATTCTTTTCAGTGTTTCTGCTGTTTTCCTGTAAAGGGACATCATTTTCAGAACGTTGCCGCTCAAACAAGAGACTATTCTGAAACGAAAACGTAAAAATAATGCGCATTGTTGTTTAAACAGGGCCTTATGTTTCCTCACCTTGCCAGCTTTTATTATGGCTATCAAATTTAGAAACATTATGAAATGTGAGAGTTACCAAGGTCACTCTGAAATGGTAAAAGGTTTATAAAAACTGAGATAAACCGCAGACTCTGATGATTTTGATTTTATAGTGGATTCAGCACTTTTTAATAGCTGATGTTTTGCTATTCTTCAAACATGAACCACCATATCAAGTGTCTGTCTCAAATACTAATGAATCAGCAGGTCTAGAAACCAAAGACCAAACCCACTTTCCAGCTGTAATTATCAAGCATCTTAAGAGATAATGGAAGTGAACCTACCTTGCACCTGTATTACAATAAACTCAGATAACATACCATCTCTGTCAATTGTGGAAAGCATTACTGTAAATGTCATTATATACCATTAACATGGCTCATCAATACAGCTGCACATGCGGCGCATTTACAAACATTAGCATCGGGCACCATGCGGAACCTCTACTAAAAATCCCTTTTAACCGTCAGTCCTACACTAGCCGACACGTGAGTGCAGTTTCGTCGAGGTCCTTCCACTCATCGGTATCCCTCCTCCCATCACCCGGCCAATCAGAGCTCAGCTGCCGCTGCACTACTTGGTAAAGGTCAGGCAGGACACGGACGCTAATAGCTCGTAATGTTAATTGCCACGGTGTCTCCAGAGGGCAGCAAACTAGCATTTGTGTAGGAAGAGAGGCGGAGGAACACGAAGAGGGCTCCCGGAGGATACTCGAGGGGCCATTATCACTGTTAGCTGTCACCTCATTTACAGTGAATCATCGCTCAGCAGCAAGGCCCCAACCAGATAATAAACATCATAAGCAACCAACAAACACGTAAACACAGCGGGGAGGTCATTTCAGGCACAGCAGCAGCGTTAACCCCTTCCTCTTTAAACACTTGAGCAAAAAGCCGCAAACTGGAAAACACATTTGCCACCCAAAAGTTTTTTTTTTCTTTCTTTTTTCTTAATACTCACATGAGATCTGGTCTGTATCTGTGGATGAGGGCACAAAGGGCCAGGCCGCTCTTCCAGGACATGGTGAGGTCTGTTACGTTAACATTCCTGTATCCCTCCGTTTGCCTCTGGCACCAGTTGAGCAGTTTACTGGATCGAGCAATAGATTCTGGTGTGAAGAAAAAAGAAAAAAAAGCATCAAATGGTTTGGTGGTGAAGCAACAGGTGGAGCAGAGGCTAGATTAAACACAGCGTTAACACATCTGTTGCTGTGCAATCTCTTGATCTTGGTCGGGCAGGGCCGAGCACGGGATCATAAAGTTTTGACATCCGCAGCGTGGCAATCCATGTTAGTAAAAGTTTCAAAACAGCCCATAAACAAAACATTTACAAACCATGACATGTATAAAGATGAAGTGTTAGCATCGGGTGCAGAAACTCATGGGAACCCTCTAAAAGAGCGGGAAGTGACACGTTGGTTTGAGCCGAGAATTTTAAATGAGCATCACTGACTGAGTTAGTGCTGACGTAGGAAGTGTTGTAGTCTGTACGCTCAGTCCATCTACAAACTTTCATCATTCCACTCTTCATTTTAATGTGAGTCATTCATTAACATGTAGTAAGTAGGCTTAAAAAAAAAAAAAAAAAACACAAAACAAAACAAAACCACTAGGAATCCCTGAAAAGCGACGTCATGCACTTGGACTTGGTGTTACCTTGCAATTGCTTGTCAAGCAGGCAATTGTCTAGAGTGAAAATAGTTGATTATTACATTTCAGCAACAGTGATTGCAGCAAATCCAAGACTAATCAATGAAGAATTTTCTCTTTGAAATTCTACTAAACTACAACTAATTCTCCCAAAAGTTGGTATTCTGCTTTATATGAAGATAAACAACATATCGGATGCTGAAACAGAGACCATTTAAAAAATAAGGGTAGCAAGCAACACATCTCAAAAACACTTGGCACAGGACTATTTCTTCTAATAATTGTGCGTAAATATCTAGGAAGTGAGTTGGTGGAGTTTTCAGAGAGGAGCACAGCCTCATTCTTCTCTGATGCAGAATCGTAGAAGCTCAATACTTGAGTTTTTCTTTTGCAGACTGAAGCCAAAAAAGCTCAGCAGCATCCAGACTCTTTTACAGCGATACAGAAATAGATGCAGAATGGTCTTTTATTAATTATCCTATGCGTTCCTTAAAGAGATGTCTGGGTGAAAGTAGAATATAATGTAAATGTACTTTTCAGTATTCAGTAAACTGCTACAGATGCTAATCCAACTCCAAGTCATTCCCTTCCAGGCCTCTTATTGTCCCTTTTCAAACTGTTTAGAGATATATTGCTGCCTTTAAGTTCAAAACAAGTGTTCCCCTGAACACTTGATGTGTTCTATTTGGAGTCAAGCACTGGTGATAAGATTTATTTATCAATGTTTTCATTTACTTTTAATGTGGCGTCCCAACGTTTTGGGGGCCTAGGGTGGTAAAACAGTACAAAGCCTCCTTTTTTTGTTTGGGGCATACTGAAAAAAGAAGAAGACACAAACCATTCCTGGCCAACTTGGGCGTTGAAGAGTTGATCACATTCTCAATTTCAATGCGAAGCTCCCTTTGCTCCCCAGTGTCAACAAGGTGCCGCACCTGCAACATCGGGATTATTACTGCACATCTGAGATTACTGAGGTATTATATGACCTGGATGAGACTGGTGCAACTAGTTCAGCAAAAACACTGTGGCTTAAAATTGGTTCTTGAGCAAAAGCAGCCACAGAAAAAAATAAACAATTACAATTTGATGTCTACTAATAAACAAATTAAGAGATTTAAAATGTTCAATCCGGCCTGTTTGGACACGTTTTTACCTGGCTGGGCTTGAGGAAGTTAAGGCTGATGTTGGGATAACGTGTTGTCGGATCAACGCTGTAGTGACTGAAGTTCTTGCTGACGTTCTCGGGTGTGGTCTGAGGCAGAAGACGATAAATGCTCTCCCTAAGGCACAGAGGAGGAAAATAAAATCTTCTTATATAATGAGCAGGCAAAGTCCAAGTTCCGATACAGCAGCCATATACTGTAGTAATAAATTAAAATAACAATGATTTTTTTTTTTTAAGGTGCACAAAGGTAGTAGGGCTGTGGAGTCACATGCCGTTCAGTACTAATGAGAGCCTCTTATCCCATTAGTACGAGCAGAGGTGGGACTGATGCTCCAAATCACATACAGGCACATTTCCGATTAAAGCACTTAGAGATAAAAGGGTGTGTTTAAAGAAGCACAGCGTGGCTGTGTGTGTGTGTGTGTGTGTGTATGTGTGTGTGTGTGTGTGTGTGTGCATCAGTGTTTCCACAACCTCACCTCTCAGCCAGCACCTCAAGAGGGGTTTTTCCTTGAGCCCAGCTCTTCACCATCCACCCCGAGTCCATGGCTGCCAGGAAACCTCGGGCGATGCCAGTGCCCATCGGCCAGAAGGGCTGCAGACAACAGCGGACGCCACATTCAACAACCAAGTATGGCCACAGGTGCTCAAATGGTTTGGAACAGTTTCTTTTTAAACTGCAAAACCATTTAAAGGCTTCATCCGTCCCTCTCACCTCCAGCAGGCTGTCGCCCACAAGCGCCACCAGCAGCTTATGGCCGCTGCGTTGACGCACCATGGCGGCGTTCTCCGAGGCATACATGCAGGTGAAGTCGAACATGGCTACGTCGGGCTGGCCGTAATGGTTGATGGCGAAGTCCAGAGTGGGCAGCTGATGATTAGTTGAGAAATCTGCGGCCTCGCGTGCGTAGGACAGCAATGCAGTCTGGTCTACATTTGCCCTGGACAGCAGCATTTCAGTGTCTGCGTAGTCCTACATGAGAAAAGATACAATTGACTGAATAAGGGAAGCTGATACCATAGATGCATATCAATAAAGACATATTAATGTGTAGAAAAAACTCACATCAAGTTTAGTGACATTAAAGCCCCTCAAGAGTAAAAACAATATAATCAAATGAACATGTATTCATAAAAAAAAAAAAAAAAAACAGTGTCTCTCAATAGTCTAGTAACGTACTGAACCATTCAAATGGCACTCATTAGGAGAATTACAAAATATATATTATATATAATTTCAACAGAAAGGTTTAAAATTAAAACCATCAAATCCATCCGTCTTCAATAATCACATCATCTGTTTCAGGATGGCAGACTACTGTATGTACCACCCACCAATACACAACATGGAATCTGTTCGAAGGGTAAAACAGCCCTAATTCATCTTTTAAAAAATCTTGATATAATTCCTACAAGATATTTGCGAAAGGATTTAGTTTGTTATTTGTCGTATAACGTTAATGCAACACTTATCAATGTTTAACACAACTATTTAATCATGCAATTTGGGATCATTATGAACTTGACGGTTCTTTTGGGAACAATGTTAAAAGTTCCTTCAAACATATGTTATATAAACTTACCACACTTCAATTTCAAATAGTTCAAAGAAATTGAACTTCCTGACTTTAACGCATTAATCCTCAAAACAAAGCCCTCAGTAATGTT
This sequence comes from Parablennius parvicornis, assembly GCA_900302745.1. Taxonomy (NCBI): domain Eukaryota; kingdom Metazoa; phylum Chordata; class Actinopteri; order Blenniiformes; family Blenniidae; genus Parablennius; species Parablennius parvicornis. The sequence continues at coordinate 24,477 of OMNM01038446.1, read as the reverse complement.
CCACAAACTGCAGACGGGACATTTTGAATGGTGCTGGAATGAACTCCAGTGTTCACGAGTCTGTTCAACATGTAGCATCAAATCACTGCGTGCTTTCAACGTGACATGTTTTCATAGCGGGCGGTGAGAGGTACATTCTTCCGTCTCCGAGCTGCCTGGATCCTCAGTGCCAGGCTGGTGGCGGTAATAATGGGTGAGGGGAAGGGCAGGGTTAGTGGAAGATCTGAACAGTGGTTGTTTTGTAATTTGTGGTGCTGCCCAGACTGGCTTGTGCTATGACCAGACTTACACCCTTCCTGCACCGCAGTCATTTTAAAAAAGGGATCTGTGAAGGTGATTGCTTCAAAAAGGGAAAATTCTTGAGAGTTCATATTCAAATAAATTGTATCCACATCATTGAAGTACTCTGTGTGAAATAAAACCTTATTAATTTAATCAGTTCATTGTCAAAACACAACCAGACCTTATGTAGCATACACTTTATGTCTGTACAAGAGGACAGACATGTAAAAAAGGACTTTCCTGTTTCCTGTGGAAAGCGGCCAGGAAAAGGGAAACTACCGTATATAGTGAAGAAACAAACATTCAGTAAGTGATTGAGTTGGCAGTTTGTTCTTGAATCCTTTGGGCTTTGCTAAACTACAAAAATAAAAAAAAAAAATTCATCTAAAAGACAGGGTTGACAAGAATGAAAGTAAATGAGAGCCAAGACAGAGACTTTTGATTCTGTTGGTCTGTGCATGCAAACAGCCTTTATGTCTACTCCAGAGAGACAGAATGAGATTCAACAATTGCCTCAGAGGCGGGCGCGCGCACACCACACCGAGCTGTGGGCTTTGATCACTCACATGCAGAATGACTCCTTTCTCCAACAGACTCTGTTTTTTGGCAGTCATCACAAAGTAGTGCGTGTCATCCTTGTAGTAGACGATGTTTTCCAGGTCAATACCTGAAAAAGAACCGGGAGAAAGAGACGTATTGTTTACACTGGAAACACAATCCCGCTCCTTATTGCTGCTGCCGACTGCTCTGTCGTCATCCGAGGACAAACGCGGCAATTACGCGCCTCACGGCACATCACCAAAGGCCCGGGGACATTGTCATGTCAGCGATAAAACTGCGACGGTCTTGGCATCAAACCTAAGTATTTTAATTGGGTGAGCTGACAAACTCAAAACGGTGATCAAAAGACGGGATATTTGTTCCAGTTCCTTCAATGTTTTGGGATTCGGTGCTCACGGGAACAAGCTGGCGGGCTCACAATGGTCGGCATCAAATGAGAAATCGGGATCCCAAAGGATTGTAACGCACCTGTTGCTTCTCTGAGATCTTGAAAGAACTTCTGATTGAAGATGAACGCCACGCCGCTGATTTCCTCAACCTTTGCCTCCGCCGTGGTGTTCCTGTTGATGAAATTCGCAGTGATAGCGATAGCCAGCTTCCCTCTGAACTCCTTTCGCCGGAAACCTGCAGAAAACGAAAGAGGAAACTCTCAAAGCAAAGAAACCGTTCAGAAGCGTGCGTAATCAACACAACCAAATGATCTCTATTATTACAATAAAAATGGCTTTCTAATTTCTTTTGACAGAGGTGTGTATGTTTTTGCAGTTTCCCCTCATTGACGCAGCGGTGAGTAGAACAGAGAGGGGTCACGGTACTTTCCTCCACAGGGGTTCCCATTGCCAGCTTAGCCGAGTGTGAGGTCCCGACGCTCATAAAGGAAACAGACGGCCAATTCAACAATTCCTATTCTGCTCTGCATGGAAACTAAACACTCTCTGAAGTGGAACGTAGCAGCATGGTGCAAACACACACACACACACACACACACACACACACTCTAAAGGTGTTACGAATTGCTACATTACTGTTCTAGGATTACAAAAGACACAG
>OMNM01038446.1:9523-19630 GCA_900302745.1 Parablennius parvicornis | reverse complement strand
CCAGCAGCATCTTCTTTCTGTCACAAAAAAAAAAAAAAAAGAATCAAATGTTGAGATTAAAGTACTCCCACACAAAGCACAACAAAAATTAACAAAAACTCAAGTTTGTGGGGTTTTTTTTGGTGCTTTAGAACAATAAACACTCATCTAACATCTAAAAACCTTAAGTTAAGGTCAGAGACTTAGTTGAATAGCCTCTTAATTTCTCTAAATAAAAAAAGAAGTGCCTCATTTCGGGTCTCGCCGATGACCTCAGGCGACCTCTCGTCTGTCATGGAATGGAGCCGCTGGACGCGGCGAGAGCAGTGAACCCAGCCAAACAGGAAGAACGCGGAGCACGAGGGTGTACACACTGTCCAGACAGACTCCAGGCACAGGAAACCGCCAGATCATCCCGAAACACCGCTGCACAATGCAACCGCCGTTATTGAAGAAAATGATGGCGCAATAGTAAAAAGTTAACGAGTACCTGCTGTTTTCATTCACTGTGCGTGACCCTTTTGATGTTGTTGTTACGAGCTATGACTCGTCTCGCAGCAGTGAATTCTTGATCTTTTCTGCTTTTTAAACCCCCGAGGACAGCGGGATCATTCATGTTCTCATGCACCCATAACTCTGCTGTCGTAACTGGAATGTCTTAATGGGCGCTCTGTCTGACTGTAACAGCATTTGTAAGCAAGAACTGTAAACAGGAGCTTTTCCAAACAACGGGAATACATAAAAAACAGATATTGTAATGGGGGGGGGTGCACTAAAGTAAACTATATATTTGCAAAAGGAAGGAAAAAAATAATGCTCGATTTGGTCTATTTGCTGCTTGGTAATTTTTGTTTATCCAAGCAGCGGATCTGTTTGCATCTTGTCCTCAAGGCAACAATGCAGACACCTCAGTTCCTTGAAATTTGTCATTTTACAGCGGTTTCTTTGAGACGCTACCGGCTGTTTAGTAGAAAAATGAAAAAAAAAGATGGTGTCACTATTGAAGAAAGAAACTGGAACAACTGAATACAACAAAACTCTTGAAATACTTTTGAAAGGCACAAACAATTGCATTTATAGTGGATATACAGCAGGAAACAATCATTAGGGGCCTCGACCTGGAAGGCCAGGAACCTATTGTCTTTTTACTTGGTTTTGGCAATTCACATTTTTATCTGGTTTTCTTCTCTTTGTGAAATGAATTTTAATTTAATAGTGAAAGTGTCTTGTAGACATTCAAATCACATTAAACCCTGTTTCAACGTTTTCAACGTTCTGTGCATTTTGGGTGTCCGTTTACACGATAACAGAGCTCGGCGCCACTGGAAACAAAACTTTTTGTAGACCATCCGACTCCCATCTCCGTTGAAAACATAGCTTCTGCATGTGTGAGAAGATGGACAATAACAAGAATGGCGGCCTCCACAGCGTCATGACTCCCCGTCCATATTCTCCTGGAACTCGGTAGTTCTGAGAGTCACTTGTAAGAGTAATCCAATTTTGCCGTCTCTCTGTGTACTTCACCATAGTTAATATTTATACAGTAGTATAAAGTTCTCTCTCTGTGCGTCTGCACAGTATGTGGTTATATTATATAAACAATCAACAGCACCAAATAGTGGCCCAAAATGTTAACTACATATTTTACAGCGTTACCGTGTAAAAAGTCATGATTTTCAAATAGTTGCCGTCTAAACACTAAACTTTTCTGAAACGAAAACGATGCGTTTTCACTTGAAACGGCGACGTGTGAACGGAGCCTCGGGGGAAATCATAAATTTCATCGTCAAGCTATGAAGGAATTCCATTTAATCTCTGTGTGCAAAAAAAAAAAAAAAATTGATTTGTTTAGTGACACGTTTTAAAATCACGAATGAAATCAGCCTCGGCTCGGAAGTCTTCTGGACAAGGATGTTGTGAGTGCTCCTGAAAACCAATGTAGTCTCAGTCTCAGTAGCAAAACGTGATGAGAGGAGGGCAGGTACAGAGGTCGGCCGGCCTCCTTTTCACGGCCCGCCAACTGCTCAGTGCAGTGAAAACATCAGGTCTGGAGTTTAGCTCTGCCTCATTTAGTTAAGACAGTGCCGAGCCAGACCAGAGAGAAAAGACCCTTTACCAAGACCTGACCATTTAGATAACCACCAGTATTTCTGCTGTGGGATAAACTTACAGGACTTTTTAATCAAGCTCTAAAAATGCCTTTAATAGACTTTAATTATACAACTGGTTTTACCGCTTCGGCAGTCTCACCATACTTCACGTGATTCAGCAAATTCATCCATGTGCTCAACACACCAATGGCAGCCACTCAAAGCAAATTATGGCACAGGATCATTCCCCAAAGACATTTTGACACATGTAAAGAAAAGGAAATCAAACGTCCTTCCAACTGAGCCATTATTTTATTTTCCTCTTCCAAAACCACAGTCTGGGATTACTCTCGTGTCCGCTTGTGTTCAGTGTAAATCAGTTAATCATTTCAGCAGCTGGTATGTGCAAGTACTGGTGGTTTAGTTTAAAATTATAGAACAAGCAACAATGACATGTGTTTGCACAAGGAATGATTGAATTGAGGCTCAAAAAGAAAAACGAAAAATCAAAGACTCACAATCCAATCAACGGTTTTTAATATTGTGTTCAATCGCCACGGGTATGTTCCGGCGAAAATCAGCAATGCAAGCACGTAACTGTTATTCTTACTAAGAAGTCAAAGTACAGCAGCTCGTGTGGAACACAGTGTAAGACAGCTGAAATTACATTCAAACTCACACGTTCTTTCTGAATGCAATGAAAGGAGACTGGAAAGATTAGTGTGCTAATAACAACTTCAGACAGGTCAGAATGACAATTTGAGCTCCAAAATTATCAAATATACAGAAGAAAATAGAACCAAAGTATCTGAAAAAAACAGTTTGGTGTTTGAGAAGCTTATGAGGAACTTGAGAAAAGCAGATTTTTTTTTTTTTTTTTTTAAATATGACTTACATTCAGGTGTGGTTTATAGTCTTATGAATACAGTAAAGGTTACAACTGAGTCTAAAGGTATACTGTTGAAAACATCATCATACAGTAGTTAACTGATCATTTTTAATACTAAAAAGTTTAGAACAAAGTATTGACTGATGAAACCAACTCAATCAGCAAGACAGGAACATCATGAAGTCAATATGCAGGTCATCTACAACTTGTTCAAAAATATTCTCCCAAAAAGTTAAATTAACATTTAACACATCGGACGGTCTTTGATATGTTGGCTCATAGTATCTACAGTGTGTACTATGTAAAAAGGTGCAGGCCCTTCAATGCATGCTCCACCCAGACACGTTCACATTTGGATGACAATTATAAAAGCGCGCCTCTAATTTGACTAAAGCGGCTTCCTGCACAGATCCATATGCTCTGTCTGCATGAGCACCATGTGTTTCTGTCAGGCACACAATGTTGACCAAGAGAGAACATATGCCTCCACAGCCCATGCATCAATATTAAATATTAAATACTAAAACAGTGTTTGAGGACGGATAAGACATTTTATATCAGAGAAGAGTGCTGTAGAGGTTTTGGAGAGGGAATAGCAGTAAGAAAATATAAGGATCAGAAGGCTGCCTGAGATATTATTTCAACTAGGGTTGCACCGATAACACTATTTAATCTCCATTTTCTCCATTATATTCATTGATGCGCTGCATTTATTGGGGGTAGACAAAACGAAATGAGAAGAAAGGCTTGTGCAGGTGTAACATTTATGACTATTGCAGACTATATAAAAGGGACAAAATAATTCAAATCAAAAGCCCCTAATAGACAAAAAAACCAGTATGCTTCATCACTGTTTGATCCCACCAGCCATTATTTATGATATGAGGATAAAACAACTCCATCCAGGATCCAATTTAAATGTATGACTTGATGTGAAACAAAATATAACTTTTTTTATACAACTTTTCCAGCACTTGATGCAAAACAAGCATCTTAAACAAATTCAAAATCATTATATCACTTAACTGCTGTATTTAAAAATGTATTTCATTGATCAGATAAAAGTTACAAAATGAGGTTAGATCTATACAATTTTAGTGTCTGAGTGAAAAATACCACGCTGTTTTATGTGAATAATAGAAAATGAAAAATACCCGCGTGGATTTATTTGGGTCCTTCTCCAGATCCACATTGCTTGGATGAGTTGCGAGGTTTCACATTCACAGAGTTCACACTCGAATTACACACATGCGTGCCAATCCTCACACACCCAGCACCCCAACCCCCCTGCACAGTTGTGCGCACGCAAACACACACACTCACACACTACACACGCATGCACAGCATGCCTTGGCTTTCATACTGGCAGCATTACATCATCCACTAATCTAAAAATAAATCCAGAAGATTAGGCCACTAGGCTACATGTTTGAGGACAGTGCTTTTGTGTAAACACCATCACTGTGCAAGAAAAAAACAAACCAAAACAACAGGCAATATTACTGGAACATTCCCAAACTACAAGCTTTTTCATTAATTTTATCAATGATTATATTATTTTGGAATATTAATTATAAATACAATGTACAATAATAATCTCCATCAACATGTGTTTTTGCAGTCCGTAGTGAACATCTGCACTAAGAAGTAAAACATTAAATCTAACCAACAACCAAGTTACCAGTGTTCCCAGACTTGCAGTTTCAGCCGGATGAGACTAGATTTTTGCCTCTGCTCACGTCTTGAATCCCTCCAGCCTTGAGAGGACTTTTACTCTGGTTATACTCTTGACGGTTAATGATCACCTTATCATCCCACATGTGCCTGTTTCAATGGCAGCTGAAAATGGTCACAACACCGCAGCACCATAATATTAATTACACAGCAATGAAACAGCAGGTGTGGTCTATTCATGGGTTGTCTGTGGGCTGTAAAATAAAACTGCACTGGCCGCAGAAGTGCAGCAGTCAACTCTTGGTTCTCGATTATCTGTCTTTATTAGAGGGACAAATATTTGGATTCACTATTGGGGAATGGTTCGAAGCTTCTGGATTAACATTTTTTTTTTTTTTTTTAAGGGAAAGTTAGGGTACAATCTTATACTTTTGCTATATTTGAAGCTTCATCAAGGGGACCGTAAATAATCTTTAAAGTCACAATTTTCAGTTTGTTTTGCAAACAAGTCAAAAAAACAAAAAGGTGATAAGTCACTAGTGTTATATCCAATATACAAAAATATAACAGGCCCTGGAGAGTGCCTACCTTGGCCAACGCCACATCTGTCACCATGGAAACCAAGGTTATTTGATCTATTACACCACTCCGTTTGAACTGTTTATGTTATCACTGCTCGACACACATGTACACACATTTTAGAATTTCCTTTTGAAGGAAACTGTGAAATAAAGAGCTAAATGTGCTAAATGTTATTAGGTAGTAACTCAATTTCTCACAGGTTGAACCCAATCTCAGATGACTTAAGTACACAATCCAAATATAAGTTTCATCCATTTGGTAATGAGTCCATCCATATTGTACATGCAAAAATGTGAAATGTTTGCTTGTTCCAGACAAAGGGCAGTAACCTTTCTGTAAATATACACAGTGCAGCTGTTGCAGCAAGTCTGTCCCAAAGAAACACACCAGGGTCAAAGTGTTTCCACATTCAGAAGCGTAGTCGTTTATCCATCATCGCAGCAGCAACTAGCTTTCCCTCGACATCATCTGCTTCAAGAATCAAAGAGCAAGTATCTCAGTTCCAGCCCCCTCAGTCCTTTTTAAGGATTAGGACTTCAAGTAGCAACACATGTCAACAGAATGACAAAGCAAACACGGCAAATGTAAAGTCAGCATTTACAGTTTAATCATGACTCAGTTAAATTAACTATATATACTGTGGCCTGTTATTCCTTACCTATAAGAGACACTACAACTGTAACCCAAGCGTTAAATCAAGGTATTAAGATGAAGCAGCAAGATGATATCATGAAAAGATCCAAACACTGCTCCAGAAATGATGGTGATCTAAATCAAGAAATCAACACTTACTGAAATATAATCCCACGAATAGGCAGTAATAATGGATTACCACTCTCAGCTTTAAAACCACGTGTCAACAGAATGATGATACACATTAGATAAAAGTCAACAGGGTGGGTAAACAGCTGAATTACACCCGACATTTGTCTTAGTGTGAAGGTATGATTATAATAGTCTGAATTAAAAAAAATTCAAGGACTCAATGTTATTTTCACATGTATGAATCACTCCAGTGTTGGCTGGCCAAAAGTGTTTGCACACCATTGCAACATCCTTGCATGATGTATCTGAACTCATCACAAAAAAAAAAAAAGGCTGCAGGGTCCTGGAGGTCTGCATTGTGTGTCGATACAAACCACAATAATAAGTTTGAAGGTTCAATCACAGGACTGGAGACAATTGTGTCTATTCACATTGCTGACAAAGCCCAACAGCTCCCACAGAACACAAACATTTGTTGACTGAAACCCGGCTCGCCTCTGGCAAGAGGCCGTCTCCAAACCATCTGGGCTTTGAATCACTTCTGCTTCTGACAGTCGGGCAGCGCCAGAGCGGCGGAGCTCTTCATTCGTTAACAGATCAACATCTAATCCAGTGAACACACCAAAATCCATGTTGTCCTCGCGTAAAACACGAAGCAGGCCGACGCATTAATATATGCAGCGCATCAAGAAAAACATCATGTTCTCAGTCAAATCATTTATCACTTCAGTGGTGTCGGGGGACCGAAGCAGAATATTTGCATGCAACATCCTGTAAATGCCATCGTCTGTGCCACGTGTCTTTTTTTACCCCCCCCCCTTTGTTTTTGTCTAAAGCATATTATAAACCAGTGGTGTGAAATGTCTGAGATGGATTTACTTTACCGTTTTGTCCAAACGGTCAACGTGCTCTTGTCTGAATTCTTATGATCTGAACAAGAATCAGACGAAAAGACAGTTCATTTGGGTATTTTGTGCTTTGTCACACATAAAATAGAAAATCGTGGCAAAGTGGCTCAACAGCGCCACCTGCAAAACCTACGAAAATGCCTAAGGGTACCGCAGCACAGTACTCGAACCAACAACACAACTAGGTCATGCTAAAAACAGCATGACCTGAGTGAGATGCAATGAAGAACAGTAATCCTGGAATAATATTGGCCCCAGTTTACTAAGAGAATGATCAAAAGCTCAATTCCGCTCTTGACTGATTCTATTCTCTACATTTCATGCAGGTGAATGTGTGACTGTGTGTTTTCCCTGTGGTGCATCGATGACCTGTCCAGTGTCCAGGGCTTTTCCCGCTGTCACCTAGGATTATTTCTAATCCTTAAACAGGAAAAAAGAAATGGTAGTATAGAAGATGGACAAACAAATCTGATTCCATTGACACTGATGAATCTAATGAACCATGGTTCTGACAGAATTTCAAATAAATTGGTTTCATACTGCCTGAATTCTTTCCAGTATGAATATTTAGAGAAGACAGAATTAAATTTCACATTAGCAAAAGCTTCAGGGGTCTTTCCTTCCCTGATTGCTCATATATGGATGTCAAACATGGTCAAATACAGATGGCTGCCTTGCACTTCCCACAGATATTTGATTGAGGAAACCTCTTAAATTCCAAACCAAATGCCACTTCTCCCACCTTCGTGCCTTTCATAACAAGAGTACAGCCAACTCCGCAGTTATGCAGCCGTGACGACAATGAACCACGCGAGATATGATGGAGGGGAGGGAACGTTAAAGCAGCATAAATCATAATCTCTACTGCCTCTGTGGTATGAACAGAACACCAGAGAAAAGAAATGTATATGGGGTTATCAGTGTTTATTTGCCTGTTTTGCACATGAGCAGTGAGACAGAGGCGTTGGATCTGGTTACTCATATAGCTCGGACCATTCTAACACAGAGAACTAGGAAGTGTAACATGAGAGCAGAAGCCAATACGCAGTCAACACAGACTAGCCCTCAAGGATTAGTCATGACCGATGCGGAATGGAGACGGGCAGGAGAGACGCTGAAAGCCAGAAAGTCAAAGAGGCGATGGTTTCTCAAACAGGCAACTGTTTTTCTCGATGTTACAAAAGGAGAAACAGAACAGACGATGCACAGCAGGACGAGATAAAGACATCTATATCATTTTTTTGTATTTTTGATGCTGATCCGTGTCTCGATACAATTTACCATCTCACATGATTTTGGTAATTACATAATGCAAGATGGTATAATGGTACAGACAAAGGCTCTGGTCTGCTGAACAACAGAAGAAACGGCACAAAGTAGCAGCCCAAGGTTTTGCACGGAGACATACAAACAAGTAATGAAGGACGAGTGAAATGTCTTTTTGGACAGACACTTTTCTCCAGCTTCAATACTGATCGCAGCTCAAAAAGTAGGATACAGGACGGTGCAAACTCGACTCACGTTCACACCATTTTACCAAATGCACGTCTATAATCTGCAGAAAGAGACTAAAATACCTCGGTAAGTCCCACAAATGAAAGGGAGAACATGCAAAGTAGCACGTTCCCACTGTGAGTGGCGGGAAATAAAGATGGAAAAAGAACAAAACTGACTAAAGGATTTAAAACACCCCATAGATGTAACATTAGGACAGAATGGAAACCCGCATTTGAATAATCAGCAGCACAAGAGGATTAAATCCGGAGTTACAACACCTCAAACATGTCAGTCCCGGTGATTCCATACTTTTCAACAGCCTCATGTTAATCCACGAGGGATGATGGATGGGAATATAAACAGCTGGGACGTGACGTGAAAACTAACCTTCAGAGGCCTCGTAAGTCGGTCGGACGTTTAACACACAAAACCTATTCCACAATATGTTTCTTGTTCTGGTATAGGCCATGGGAAAACGACGGTACGACCGTTCCCCGATTCACCTCTCTTTGCTCCACCATATTTATTACAAAGATAACGTTGGACTTTGGAAAAACTCGAAAGACAGAGAAAAGTCCTGACTGTACCTAACATACGATGGGAAATGAACTAATTACCTGGTGCTGCCTGTGTTATTTCATCGCTGTGATGACTGACACCTCATTCACACTGCAGGGGAAAAGCGACCCAATTCTGATTTTTTTTTTTTGCTCACAAGTGACTCTTATATTTTTCTACAGGAGACTGATTTGTCATCGATGTGTGACTGACATCAAGCAGAAGCGCCGGAGGAAGAGGCTCCACCAAAACGGGAAAAGCTGTGCTCTCTTTTTACCTCATTCTCCTTCTTTCCCTCGTCATATTGGCTAGATTTTGTCGGCTCGCATTTAACGACCACTTGATAATGAATCTACAAGCTGACCGGCGTTGCCAGATATGGCGGTATCCCCCAATAGGGGAGCCAAACTCTTTAACCTTTTAACTTTGTTTATTTTGTGCATTTGTATGTTTATGGCGTGTTCATTATTACAGATATTAGTTTTAATTGAGATTTGGGCTGGATTTTATTGAGGTGTGTGGGTTTTATGTTGTTTGAGATGGAAACAGTGAGTCACATCTGGAATCCCGGGTGCTGACCGGCGTGCCATGCGTGCTCGGCATGACTTCACCTCGCCTTACATTGTTCAACAATCCGGTGTTTGTAGATTTATCGACATCAGCATTACAATATATTTTATGTTGAGTGTGTGTGTGTGTATGTATGTGGGAGGTCTTGATAGGACATGCGACAGTGAACCACAGCCAGCACAACTCATAATCCCATCACATCTACACTTGCTCCCTCTAATCCGTGCGTGGGCGCAGCAGTGAGCAGTTCGGATGGTAAACAAGTTGCAGGATTGAGCGAGGATGGTACGACGAGGGAATCGGTGCATTTTTAACTTGTGTGCTTTTAACGAGACGCGTCCTTACGATGTGAACGGAGATTAGCTGGCAGTGTGCGCAGTGAAGCAGCTGCACAGAGAGCGGAGTGCAGGTTTAGGAGCATCGACTGTGCTGAGACCTGCTCTCAGTGGTGTAAGACTTAAGGAATGAGAGCGTACTACTTAACCTATTATCCCGTGTTGGCTTTCACCCTGTAAGAAAGTCTCCCATTTTCACTGTAAAGCCACTGCTGTATTTTTTTTTTTTTTTTTTTTTTTTTACATTATTTAAAAAAAAT
>OMNM01038442.1:73457-88415 GCA_900302745.1 Parablennius parvicornis | reverse complement strand
AAACTACTGTTAAGATGGACACGGACTTCTACGTCTGACGAGAGGACGAACGGTTTGGAATGCACACTGCAGTGTAGGCCGGCCGGACGCTTGCGCTGGATGCTAGCTGGTCAGGCCGCGGAGCCGAGACGCACACGGCGTGATGGCCAGAACTTGCATGAGTCATTTTTGCGGAAAGTTAATGAGACGCGAGGGTGGGATGAGAGCGACGTTGCAGCGCGTGTCCCTTGATTTTGTAAAACTTTGTTCTGTTCTGATATTAAAATCAAAAGTTGAGAAAATAAAATGAAAGTATATATATCTATATATAACTCTTTCAAGTCCGTTTTTCGGTACAATTGGCATCTTTCTCTCATTCTTCCTCGCTCTCGTTCTCCATGTCTTCATCCTCTCCGTTGGCTTTGGATTCTGTTCTGCTGTCGGGGTCTTTGTCGTCTTCATCCGCCTCCTCGTGGTTGTCTGCTGTCTCCTCCATCGCCTCCTCCTCTTCCTCCCAGTGCTGAGGACACAAAGGGACAAACTAAGAAAGTGGACATGGCAGCGTTGCTTCAATGTGTTTAGACGGACTCAGGTTAGGATCCAACTTGTGAAATAGTCACTCAGTTACAACTTAAAAACAATTCTGACTCAGTCAGGGAGAGAGAGAAGATTCAGCAGTATTAACAAGCTTGTCTTTACTGCTCACACACTGACACCATCTCCTTTATCCTCGAGATACTAGATGACTTTGCTTGAACTGAGTTTTTAGATTCACTATCTGGACAATGAAAACAGACCATTATCATCCATTAATTATTAACTATCTGCAGTATCGCTGAATGAGTCCAGGTCTTTCCTCTGTGCAGTTTCATTGCCCCTTGAGGATAAATCAAGTTCTTCTGATTCCTTTGGTTTATCACATCCGACTTGTCTATCAAAGCACAGAGCCCATAAACGCACAACCAAGTCCTTTGTTTTTGCAATGAACACACAAGTGTGTGTATAGAACAATACACTCTAAACATTACCAATGGAGAACACAGACATTCGTGTGGAAACAGGCAACCAAGTCGTTTTGAAATTCCGAGTGACTGTAAAACTACCAGGAGAATATCAACTGGGAGTCCTGCCACCCCGGAGGCGGCCATTGTTGCTACTGTCCGTCTCCTTGTCCATGTGCAGAACAACTATTTACTGTGGCACGCATGCGCAGTAGCAGCGTTTCAGAGAAACATTCCCTTGTTTTAAGAGCAGTTTTCAAATAGTACCATTTTCAGTGGCTCGTGAGCACTGTTGTCGTGGAAGCTTTCAATTTCCCTTGAATCAGCATAATTTGATTGATTGCTGTTGGCTGTGAGTTATACAGGATCTTTTGACTGATCTTTCAAACTTACATCAGAGTCTTCTTCAGGAAGTCCTTCATCTCCAGAGGCCTCGTCTTCCTCAGATGATTCTGTTAAAGAACGAAAAGAATGTTAAAAATCAGTATGGTGCAGTGACAGGATGCCACCTGTGAAGTAAGTGAAAGCTGTGAAAACTTCCTCACAATAAACGGTTGGAACTAGAATAAACAGCAACTCTACCACGAAAAAATTTAAAAAAATCTAAATAATTTTTAAAAATGGGTTACAGTGCGGGGTTGGTTTTCGGGATCTGGGCTCGACCTCTTAGTTCCCCTGAACATGAACTCTGAAAGCTTCTGCTTATCAAGACATTTTGGAAAAATTAATATGCCAAACTTTGTGGGACCAGTTTGTAGTTAAGCTCTTTCCTGTTCCGCACACCACTGCCTCAAAGCAATGTCCATAAAGACATGGAGGAGACTGTTTGATGAAGATCTTGACTGGAATGTATGGAAGTCCTGACCTCAACTAGCAGGACAAGTTTGAAACAAGAGATCTGCAGCAAGGCGGCGTGTTGTCCTGGCAGGAATCAAGTCGCAGGAACAAACTTGTGCTTCCCGCAGATCATTAGGCTCTCTTTCATCAGCGTTCAGTCCTCTATGTTCATTGAACCCTCACATCCTGAACCTGTGTGTGTGTGGTTGGGGCTATTAGAACTCAAGGTGCAGGTTAATTATTTCATGAAAGCCAATTTTCTATGTGGTTCAATAAAGCGTTTTACACAGTGCTGTAATGAGAAATGAGAGTGAACAGAGCAGGGCCTTGTTGTTCCCCCTCAAAGCGGGAGTCAGGGTCTGAATGCTACCCCCTCAGGTTGCCAGGCAACAGGAGTTGTGTTTTATTTTCATTTTTTTTTCTTCCATTCACCCCACAACGCGCGGTGCATTGCTAAAAGTGGCCGTTGTTGACGGGTAACAATATGCTGGTTGGTCTGAGTCCGCCGGCCGTCAGCTGACGGTCCCGAGTGACTTTGACAAGATAATGAGCGGGAGTCACAGGAACATGCGGCCGGTGAGCTGGACAATCTGAGGCTCCTGTGTTTGTGTGCCGACGTTGCCACAGGTGGTGTAGGAGCACTTTTGTTCAAATATTATGAGCTCGTCTAAACTTTCTGAATAGTGTGTGGAAGATTGATGGCCGAGCACGTGGGAAGAGCTGTGGAGGGGGGAGGACGGGAGTCTTCAAAGAGCTCACGGGAGGAGGAGGGCGGTCTGGAACCAGCAGCTTGGAACCACTGAATGTAGACTGACTGAGGAAGGACACTCACCTTCCTCATACACCAGCTTTGCTGTGTGGTCGACATCTGTTCCTGTGTTGCTGTCACTTGTCGCCACCTAGTGGATGAAATAGAAACATGACAATCAATATGGGTATTCTGTGATATTTCGCCTTAAATCTGAAAATTTGTCAAATTTTTCGATGATTGACTGGCTCAGATTTGCATGCCATTACAAAGAAATAATCATATACCAACAATAAGTGTAGAAAACATTGAAATTCTGTCTAGTTCAGTTTCCAGAAGTTTGAAATCCAGGGATTGTAGAACAACAGTGCTGCTGTGATTAGGTCTACCAGGTCAAACCAGTCACGTCAAACTACAGACGATAAAATATTCTGACTGAGATAACAGGTCAGGCTTGCATGGTGTGTATCCACTTTAGTTTGTGTGGATGTTTGTTTCTAGCTGTGATTGCACAAACTACATTATGTACAGTGTGTTTTTACAAAACAAAAACATTAACCTGCATACGCTTGTTGAAACGTGTAAAAAAATAAAGATCCTGACAATAGACAGTTGCAGTCTATTGACAGCGTTTCCTTTTGGTTTTTGTTGCACAGGTCAAGAAAAGTTTCCATCAGCGCATTTGTACAAAAGCAAAATAAAAACTTTTTAATACGGGATTACAATCTAATCCTTATTATAGAGGATGATCTAATCTGTGTGCAACCTTCAAAGGTTTGATTATGAATCAATTTATGCCACTTTTTTTTTTACATTTTTCAAAATTGCTGCTTTGTACGCTGCACATTTTAATTAAAGCCGGCGTCAAACAGATTTTTTTGAACAGCAGGAGTTGATTTCAGGGTGTTGGGAAAGTAAAAGCTTCTAAACTGACCGTGTCCATCCTTTCTTGACCCTGTTTACACTCGGATTTCAAACAGGATGAATGAACATGTGACAAATGTATGAGACTAACACCAAGACGTGAGGCAGACCAAGTACCTGTGGAGCAATTTGCATACATTTGTCCATTCAGCTCAATTTGAGGCTCAATCATTTTGTGCAGACGTGGTGCACTTTGACACCATGAGTGCATTTGGAAGGCTTTTAGGAAGCACTGAGGTGCATCGATTTCATGTCTTCAAGGTGATTTAATGGCCCCTACCTGCGTAATAAGAAGGTTGAGCTTCCCGTGCAGCTTGGTCAGCTTGTGGAACATCCGAACTCGGCTCTCGATCAGATGATAGAGGACGCTCAGCTGGTTGACCAGGTCCGGTAGCTGTTTGATGTATGATTAGTTGAAGATAAAAACATCTTGGTGGAAAATGTACGTCACAAATGGGGCAGCCACTTCATACTGAGCATTCCACACAAAAACCACGGCTCTAATACGACAAAAGGCTTGCTGTGACACAGGAGCTCACAATTATGAACGCCAACTGTCATGTAAAAGTAGAGAGGCCAGAAAAGGTCTTGCTTAAAAGTTTTTCAGCACTTTGGCTCAATCAGGGATCATTAACAGCTGCGAATCAAAACAGTCTGCTGACTAATAATTGACACAAATCTAGTCTCTTCATGATGCAGAGATCAGCCTGGCCCGAGGACACATACAAATAAACAAAATCAAACTATGATTTTATTTCTCTGCTGTGTGCTGCAGGGCACCACCGTCACACTCAATAGAATTATTCAGAAATGCTGACAATGCAGGGGATTTTTTTAACTTTTGAATTATGTGTCCTGCTCGAATGGATTCCTCCAATCAGAGCCACGAATAAGTTTCGCTCCGTTTACGACACGAGAGAGGTTAAAGAGAAGTTAGTAATGCTGATATACAGCCCCACTAACGAGAGAAGATGCATAATCACAGTACAGGGGTTAAGATATTTAAAACAAAGACAAATATAAAGATTCCCGAGGGCACATCTTTTTAGGGTAGCAAATTAAGTCGCCTGTGAAGGAATAAAATTTAAATGAAAGACGTGCAATAAAGATTCTGGCAGAATTTTTACGACATGGTCAAAAATGACAAACGACAGCAGCGCACAACCTCTGGATGGAATATATCAAAGCAGATTCTAATAAAAATTATAGGAAAATGTAAAGAAAATGTCACAAAATCTATTACGTTTTTCCTAAGTCAGTAGGAGCTCCATACATTTTTAAGGTGACATTGAGTCTTTGTGTCACTCGATACAGTAGAAATTTCAGTTTATTCTGATTTTGTTGTTATTTGCTCAATGAACAAATAATAGCAAGGCAATCAGGATGGTGTGAAATGCACCGTATGGAACCAGAGAGGCTTCACAGAGGAGTGTAAGATACAAGCACACAACAGCCAACAATATAAGGGTGGAGTCCAATTGTAAGAAGTCCTTGCTGCATGTGAGCAGGCTTATTGATTTCTAAAGAGAGACTTTTTGGAGGCGAACTGCCCAGAAGCAAGACATTGAATATTTTTTTTTTTTTACCATTGTAAGAGTTTGATGATGCAAAATAAAACATCAAGTAAATGTCACACCAGAAGAGTGAAAACTGCAGCTGAGGAATTAAAAATTGTTTCCGCAGTCACATGTCTTTCTGTAAGTGGACTCACCGATGCCAGGTATGATGTGTGATGCATGAGCACCGCCTTGAGCCATCGGACCATCAGAACCGCCCTGTAGAGGGGAGACCAAGGGAGTCAAGCAACGAACAGACAGTCGCATCGACACGTCAGCGGTAGGTGCCGTTTTTTTAGTAAACTAAATGGAATAAACAGCAGCAGATCCAACGTCACAGGCTAATTGGCCACTTCTCTCTAATGCGAACACCACAAGCTGAATAATAGCAAGGAGATGATTAAAGTGTTTACTTACATAAAAGGGTGTCCTTGGAGCCTGTTTGTGAGCTGCACAGGAGACACAGCAGTGAGTAAAAACACTAGACACTGATCATGCTTCAGCATATCCACAGAGGTTAATGTAGCTCAACGGAGCGAGGCCTCCTGGAAACACACGTTTTAATGTTGAATTCTTATACTTACTTCTTCCACTAAAGGCAGAACAGCGGGGAGGGGTAACCGAGCAACCGTCTTCTTTATTACCATTTCTTTTCTAGTTTGGAAAACTTTCTGTAGGGAGAAACAAATTCGAGCTGAATGAGTCTCAAATTCTGCCTGCATATCAGTAAAAACCTTCAGGTATTTTGCCGGCGTTATGTAAACATAATATCTGCACTTGGCATGTGAAACGGAGAACATTTACATTTAGGATGTTGGCGTCGTTGCTCTCCAGGCCCTGTACCAGCAGCACTGCAAAATTGTCCGTCTGTAATGAGGCCGTTCCTTTCGGGGCTCCTTTCTCTGCGGGGGCCGTGGACAGATCGATCTCGCCCAGTCGCTCAGCTATAGACATCTACAGAGAAATGATTCAAGTTATTTACGGCCACACGACATCATTCAAATGTTGATAGAACGCTTTGGTTAAAGAGAAAACAAGTTCAGAGTTTATCACTATAATAGCGGTCCTTCTGACAGCCTCTCAGTTCATACAGGCTGCTTACCGAGACAGAACTGAGTGGGTGTAATTCGACTGTGATGATTTGTCATCAAGAGCATTCATCAAAGGTGTTTTTAAAGGAAACTCAAACTAAAAAAGCTATGTCTCTGCTTTTCATCTGTTAAAAGCTGTTGTAGGAAGTCAATGCAGCTTTATGGCCAAACTGTGTGATGACGCTAGGAAACACAACCCCAAGCTGGAAGTCCACAGAAAATATCTATCCAATTTTGATCAAATCAAAAAGAGTTTGGACATTGTTTCATTGAGTTTTCAAAATACTATTGCGGTTCTTGTGATTAGACACAACCATCTTTGCTTTAGTGCAGCAAACCAAAGAGCATTTGAGAAATTACTGACGTATGATGACCATTTTCTGGGTGGAGCGTTTATGCATGATAGGTTTACTCTGGAAACCTGTCAATTTTTCAATTATAGAAGGAAAATATTTTTAAGTTGGCTTATGTGCTTCACTGAAACTCTTGGAAAATACACGAGCGAACGGATGAAAAAAATAATCATCTTTCACCATTAAATTGTTTCAGAAGAGAATATATGAGCTGTCAATTTAGCTGTGTCCTTTAGATCACTCTATCTCATTATAGCTAGTTAAGACTGCTTGTCACTATTTAGACAGCAGTAAACACTCTTTTACTCATTGATAAGTTTTTTTCAGATCGCAGCCAAAAAGCTGTCTGATCAGTCAGGATAGCATCAGGTGTGTGGATGAGCCTCACCTCTTTGGCGTCTGTGTCTTTTTTCCTCTTCTCCGATCCTTTGGGGGCTCCTTTCACTGGGGCTTGGTGACCAGGAAGTCCAGGTACCAGCACTTTGCTCTTGTCGTGGACCATTGGAGTTTTCACCTGGCAGAAGATGTTTTAGTATTTTATGCTTGTGATATGCAGAGTCGTGGGATGAATGGATGGCGTGACCGGCCTTCTTCCTTATACCTTGGATACTGTAGTTTCCATGGAAATGGACAAGCTGGTCTGAACATCCCTAGTTAAACACACATGCCGCTCAGCTGTGTTGACCTCCTGCGTAAGTGAGAGAGAACATAAAAAGAAGGAGGCAGGTGAGCGGAGGTTTGGACCAACACTGGTATTACACAGCAGGGTGTTCCCACACGCCATCAAGGCAATTACTGCGGTCAAAGCAAAAACTGCCCAAGACAACAGACACGAGAGGTTCGTACATGCGTGGTGTGTTTCACAGGCTTTGTGTGGACATACCACTCTCTCGATGACTGGCTGCAGGTGGTTTCCGTAGGCCAGCAGCACCGTCCGGGTGTCAGCCACCAGTGCAGCAGCCAGAAGAGGGATCGGCATCGGGGACTCTTTTGTGTCCGACATCTGCACCGAACACGATGGTGACAGGGGCTTCTTACACGGCCTGGGGGGACGGGATGAGATGTAACGGACGTAACAAACAGGCCGGGAATAACAACTCAGCAGGGTACTTGATGCGGTCACATGCCAGGTGCAATGTAAGTGAAACTTTGAGCACTCACCCGTTTAAAAAGTGCTCAAAGAGATGCAGCTGCCCGTCTTTACACACCACTGCCAGCCTCACCGCCTGGGAAAACCAAACCAGAGGGAGAGTGGGACATTGGTAATATCTGACAGACTTTCAATACTTGTCTTTTTCAGCACAGTATCCTCACAGATTAAACATGCACATGGATGAGGCCTTGTTATGCTACTTCCTTATGAAAAACATTAAAAGCACAAACCAATTTTTTACTCAAATCTGACACAATTTCTGCAAAATGCCAAAAGCATGACTGTCCTGTGAGAAACAATATTTTTTTTAATTTTAATTACCCGACAAATGAGTTGTCATTAATCAGGATGTTAATCTTTCTGTGCCTTTTGACTTTCAATACACTCTTAAAATCTCACTGTCAGAGCAAATCCCTTCACTGAAACGTCTCTAACCTGGTCCTTGCTGTTGGACACGACGAGATCGACGTGTTGTGGCTCGTCCGTCAGCGTGAAGGATACCACCGAATTCTTGTCTTTCCCATCTTCTCGCACTTGCCTGCAATGAGGGCAGATCTGCGTTACCTTCGGAGCCATGAGTGTTCACACAGTGATCCGTGTCACTGCCGGTGACCAACGGGCATCTCCGGCCGCTGCACTCACCACACGCTGAGCAGTCGATCGTGAGCGGCGCCTGACAGGAAGTAGAGGCCGTTGCTTTCTGGAGGTCGCGAGGTGGCAAAGCGCAGGGTCGTCACAGCCGTGGAGTGGCCTGTGAATTTCTGCAAAGAAAGGTTGAATGATCACAAGTACATACAAGTTATTAAAATGACACTACCTGTCCAGTGAATACACGTGTGATCCTTTTCAAATTTAAAGTTCTGCTTCTTATTTTATCCAACTTATCATTCTCTGTATTAGATCTTCTCACCAACTGTTGTGTGCTTCATGTCAAACCTTGTTTGTTACCTTGTATACAAGCATGTTGACAGCTTGGGCTTCTTTAAGCACGGCAGAAGAAAAATCTCCACAAGTCACTCACAGCTGCGGATTAGCAGTTAAACTTGCAGTTATCACTTAAAACCAGGTAGATTAAAACTGTGTGCAAAAACCCTAAGCTTTTCACTCTTTACTCTTGTATTTTAGACTGTTGCTTTATTTTGTGCCATCAAAGTTTCATAATGTGCAAAATTCCTTCTTAAATTGTTACTGCACATTATCTTTCTTAACTTTGCCGTTTACAATTGAATGGGACTGAACTTTCATCCTCGGGATGTCAACAGCTTGTGCCCATCATTTAATCACATTCGGCTTGCAGGCCAAACCGGGCCCTCACCAGGCTCCAACCCAGACCAGGAAAAGAGCAAACAAAACAGAACATTCTCAGAGTACATCAACTTTTTCAGTTTTCTAGAGTAGTTGACATAACAGACTCAAGCTGAGATATCAGTGATGCTGCCATGGAAGCTAGTGAACAAACATTAGCCTCAAAGTAATGCCGTCATTGGGAGTTTGTAAAATCATGACTGAAAAAGGCTGGAAACTACAATATGTTCGGACATTTCACTTTACGGCGGTTTCATTAAAATGGGCCTTATGTTGAATCATGGTACTAATTGTGAAACTTTTTATATATACATCTATAAAAATTACACTTTTTCAAATCTATACTTGGCACCACGACAATGAAAAACATGAAAGATTAAATTTGAATGTAATAATGCCAGTATTTTACAAGTCTAGCTAACTTAAGATGAAATCAGTGTGTCCTCCCTGAAATGAGTTGGACAGCTCTGCTCTAAGTAACAAAACATGCTGGAAAGTGGAAGTTTAGGACAACAGACAAGAAACTCAAATAATTTCAATTACTGGTTTGTACTTCATGACAATAATCCGCAATGTGACCATCAACAGCACATAGAAAGTATTACTTTTTTTTTGTTACACACTTTAATTGGTTTTGGCAATGTAGAATATAAAATAAAAATCCATTAAGACATTCAACACCTGACTATTTTCTTTCTTAAACTGGCGATCTTTATGTAACGGCAGCTTCGTTTGTCATAAAGTGAACTTTATCACCCCCAAGGAAGTGTCTGTGGTGCAGCTAAGAAAGGTCACGCCGAGCTACAAATTCATAAATTAACTGAAATTTGTCCTCAACGTGGAGCGTGCGACCTATTCAATTCATTATTGAGGGTATAGATTAGCTTAACGATACGACACTCACCCTGTAAACCTCCTTGGTGTCCAAGTCCCACATCTTGATGATGTGTCCTGCCGACAGCAGCAGTTTTCCATCAGGGCTCACACACAGACTGGTCACTGCTGCGCGGTCCGCCTTCCACTTACTGTACAACAAAGAAACAAATGATATCAGCTGAAGATTCCACAATCTTAAGGTAGGGACGCGCCAATCCACATTTTTTTCTCTTTAAACCCCCGATACCTAAATTTGGATATCTGCCGATACTGATACTATTCCGATCCAAAACTCCATTTGCTTAAAGATTATTTGTCATTATTGATGATTTTATGACTGTATGGCTGCAATAAACTCTTCTCTAAAGGCAAGTATGAAATGTACAAATGGATACATGTCTGCTCCCAAAAGGAAACTTTAAGTATGTATAAGGTCAGAACAGGAAGCTACAAACTATTTTTGTTCAATATGAACAATGTGTGGGTCTGTGTGACGTCATCTCATAATAAACTTGCTATATCTTTAAAAATAAAGAATCACTTGGGAAATTCTTTAGCAGTGCAGCACAAACAATTGGTATTATTTTCAGGGAGTTTTGCATGGAGTAGGACACGGCTTCACGGAGGTCTGAATCGCCTGCCGACAGCGTGGAGGAGCGTGCGTTTTATAACAGTGACGTCAGGCTGCAGAACGGCCGCCTCGCTGTACAACAGCTTTGCAAACATGGAATGTTTCTGTCTTACTTCGCAGTGTTTAGATACGGCCTCATCCTTATCTCCAGGTAGCATTTTTATGCGAGTCCATCCTAACTTTTGTGACACCCACAGTATGACGACACCTTTGTCGCATTCATGATGAGCCACAAAAGGGCAGCGGTGAGCTTCGACTCGGGAACTCATGGGGACATCAACATTGGCGATTGAAGCGGTTTACTGTGCCACAACACAGCACTTCAGTCTGTGTCAAATTGAAGTTATTTTAGGGGTGGCCAAGAGGGATGTGGAGAACATTGAAGTGGCAGCTTGTGCCTTTTTAGCCGAGCTTGAAAGCTGCTTTAAAGCGGACAAAAAGATAAACGATGGAGGAGAGGGGAGGCGGGTCCCATAGTGCATAAAGAAAAATGCCACTGTTGTCTGGTTGATATGTTTTGCTCAAAGTGTCAGAGCCTGTGTGCAACTTGATGACCACGTCAGACACATGGGGGGTGTGCATTTGTGGACAATTTACCACCTCCTACTCAGTTTTGCTGTATAAGCTTTACAGCTACACTCCGTTGTATATTGCAGTAAACTGCAGACTGAATGTCAACACTTTAACAATGTTTTTTCTAGCAATGGGAGATTTCAAATAATAGCCATTAGGCGACAGGACAGTGATACTCTAAAAACATTTTAGAATTTCTTCCCCGGAGCTTTAACATTAGTTTAAGCTGCTTCTGCAAAGAAACAAGCAAACACATCCACATCACTTCTCATAATAAAACAACATTTTTCACCCTTTTGAATCATAGTTGATAATATGCACTGTGCACTTATTTTACAACAAACACAGCAACTACAAATAACATTTCAGATTACAGGGCACAAACTTAATATGTAGAAGGTTTAATATAGACTACATAATAAAAGCACATAAGCAATGATATTAAAAAAAAAAAACTACAAGGAGGAGTCATAGCATTTTGGCCACAGGAAGGAAGGACATTTTAACCACTTTGTCTCTTTTTAAAGTTGTGTTCCCCAGTTTAAAGCTTTCCCCCTACACATTTTAGAAACTAATAACGTCAGCATTTCCCCCTTGTTAGTTTTTTAGATAAAAGTCATTGTGAAAATGACCTGGGTGTGTAAATTAAATATTTCAGTGGAGGCTTCAAGGAGACAACAAAAGGGCCAGAGAACCACAAGTTGTAGACCCCTGATCTAATTTGTGATTAAGAAGATGAGAAAAACATTACAGCAGTGCCACCTGGAGGCTGACGAATAGTATTTTTCAGACCCCGCCCCCACCTTCAAACTCTGCAAGCATGCACTCCAGTTGCTTCTTGGACAGTCTGAATGTGCTCAGCTGAGAGACGTTTTGGTGAAGCTGCAGCTTAGAAATGTCACTCTGTCAGATCGACGGTGACACAACGTTCTACTGATAAACTGTGATTTTGAAGGATGTCTGTCAGCCCGTGTCGAAGCGGGTTTTCCACCACCATGTGGATACCAATCGTGTACTGCATGAATCGTGTGCAGCACAACATTAAAAAAAATAAATACATTTTTTTTTTGCCTGCAGGTTCAGACTCTGCCAGGCTGAGTGGAGTTTGTAAAGCTGATGTTGCATTAAAGAAAACTACTTGGAATTTTGTAGTTTTTGCACGTTTCACATGGAGAGGTCTCCTTAATCAGGTCCTGAACGACACTCCTCCACGCCTACACCACTGTACACAGTGCTCCTTCACTGGTGGTGCTTCCCACAGAGCAGCAAATCAATATATACATTTAAAAGGAGCTCAATGAACTGTATGTATATAACTTAAAAGTGGCACAGCAAAGATGATCTACTTTATGGCAAAGGGCTTATCAACTGGTCGAACTGCAATAAAGAAGAAACTGATGAAAACATGGAGAGGTCAGAACAAGTGGCTTGGTAACAATCGTAACATTAAAGGTTCCTGCTGAATTGACCATCTTAAGGTCAGCAGAATAACATCAAGTCAATTTAATCAGTCAAAACGTGACAAAAGTCACAGACCGAGGGTGACTAACCAATGGCTCTGCTACAATGGATAAACTCGTCGGCTGTCTACTTGAAATTTTGGAAGAATTTGTGCATTTTTGTTCTCCGACCAGATCCACACAAAATGACGGGAAAGATGTTGTATGAGAGAGAGAGACGGACGGTGTCATGATGAAGGATGTTTTCAGTGATACCACAGAAAGTGCAGCAAACTTGTAAATACCCGTGAATAACATCTTTTGCTCCTCAGTCATTTCTCATATTGACACCTGGTCTTAACTGAGGGTTTCCAAATTACTAGGAAAAAAAAAAATTATTTTCAAACCTCTGCTTAAACCCACCATAAGCTCTACCCCCACCCACACACATGACTGCAGCCATGTAAAACAATAAAGCATGAAACATCTCCATTAATGAAAAGGATGGAAGCCATAACTTGGTCAAAACAAACATGGCCCACTACAGGGCAGAGCAGGACGCAGGCTGTGATTTGCAGGGAGGCTGTTCCACCTCCCCGGCCAGTGCCTCACCCAGTCAACTGAATTATTTTCACCGAGGGGGAGATTCAATCTCCTCCTCCTACAGTAATTAAAAGCTATTTCATCAGCAGACCGGACAAAACACATCGACCCATACCGGAACTGAACCTCAGAGTACATCAGTTTGTTTGACTTTGACAGAATTTCAGATTAAAATAAACAGAGGCCCGCCAGTCTTAATGTAAACCTGGTTCAGTATGTCTTGTAAAACACAAAACTTTCAGTTTTATAATAATTTCAAACTGCACTAATTCGTTCCTCAGGTTAATTAGTAAACAGAGCAAATATGAAAAATAGAGGTTTGAACTAAACTGTGTTTTATGAGTCTGCAAACACATGAACCTGATGAGATTAAAAGACAATGAGACCGACTGCTCAGTCCACCCCCAGAGGAAAATCAGAAAACGTAATCACCGATACAGGTGTGGATAAATACCTTCTGAAGGTCACTGGGCACAATCTCTCGCAAATACACAATCTACATGACATGATGAGTCTTCATCCAAGTACTTTTGTTAAATGTGTCAAATCCAAATTAATTAATAAGATGATGTTACAATTTTGAAACAGCTGACAATATACTTGGCAAAGTTATGTTGAGTTTGATGGTATCAAAACTTCTATTTACCTTCAGCAATGACAGTTGGGGTGAAGGTTATGTTTTTCTCTGAGTGGATTTATCTATTGGTTTGTATGCACGTATATTTCACCAACTTTTCGCAAAACCTCCTAACCTGAAATGGATAAAATCTTTAGGGATGATTTGTCATCATCCAAGTACCAACCCATTAGATTTTGGGATGTTCAACGCTAACCTTTTTTCAGACAAATCCAAAGGAGATCAGCTTCTGTTGCTATGGAGGTGCTCCCTGCTCAGTCTTTCACACAGTGGTGTCGTTCCTTGAGAGGCTAGTTAGCATCAATATAAGCTAATGGCAAACATGCTGGTGATGCTAACTCAGTTCCACAAACAAGTGTGGCGTTGGTGAATGTGTGCGCTCTGCCAGGTGCCTTTTCTACTTCCACATAGAAATCATGTTATTTATTAAGAAAACCGAGTATAACAAAATGAGGGTTGACCAAAAGGAGAAAACTAACCTTCGCGTCTTGCCGGTCTGAAGGTCCCACTCCACGATGTAGGTGTCGTCTGAGCCGCTGTATAATAAGCTATCTTCAGGGTGCCACTGCACACAGTTCACTCCCGCGCTGTGGCCGCCGTCCTGCCGGAGGATAGGAGGTATCACAGTGAGCAGCGACAACTTGATGTCCAGCTGTAAAAATGCTTAATATAGCACATTTTTTTGTAGCTGCAGTCATGTCAAAGTTTTAGGTTCTTAACTCCTACTAGTTGAGCATTGATGGTTGCAAGACATCAAACACCTCCCATCAGGTAATGGATAGAAATATTCACATTTACCAAATAAAATTACAATGCAAATAAAGCTAAAATCAACATTTTTAAGCAGCAAATGTTACAAAAAATGCTCCTGTATATTTCTCTTTACAAGAAGTACAAGTTCAATTCAGGTGTCTCCCAACACGGGTGTTGGCCTACTGCCCTACATGTGTTATGTTTCTCGCTGCTGAAACACATCTAAATGCAATGAGGGGCTCCCTCTCATGCTCTTTTAGGAGCTTTGTAATTATATTATTGTCACATTAAAGTAGGTGAGACCAAAAACTTTCCAGGATTTGACAGCCCAGATTGAGTTAATTTTTTTAAATACAACAACTTCAAAGTGTTGTGTATCTATGACCTGTCACCTGAAGCTGTAAAGCCAGTGTCCTCTATTGCGGTGAATCCCACTTTTTCTTGAGCGACTCTATTATGACCTTGAATGGCCCCCATCTCACAACCACACCCTGAAATG
>OMNM01038442.1:51078-73437 GCA_900302745.1 Parablennius parvicornis | reverse complement strand
CGTAATGTTTTTTTTTTTTTTTTTTTTTTTAAATGAACCCTTAAAAAAAACCCTTAAAATCAAGAGTTTTGGAACCCATCCTCAGATTGGGAGTCACTGCTCTGACGCAGCGAAGGCTAAATATCTTTTATTTGGTGGCAGCTGCTGTAGCTTTTTATTGTTTACATGCAATTGACTAAACAAAGTTAAAAATTGTGAATATTCATTATGTTGTCACTATTCTCAGGAGCACAATGAGTTTACATTTTTTGCCAAAATGGCTGGGCCCAATTTAAACACCACGTATCAAGTCAAAATCCTGTTTTGGTACTGCTTGTTAAATTTGCAGGGAAATAAAAATTTTTTCATCCTTATGTTTTAGGACTATTTACTAAATATTTTACAAACAGGTGCACTTGTTGAGGACATTACCTTCAAACGTTACAGTTGTTCCTGTTGTGGATCAGAATTAAAAAGGAAATTCTTTTCAAGAAGACGCTCCATAGTTCCAATGGGAGCAGTTCGAGGTTCATTGTTTTGCTCAAGGACAATTCGACATGCGGACAGTAATACTTGTGACTGAACCTACAATTTCCCCAAGAAGAGGACAACCACTCTGCCAATCGAGCCTCAACCGTTCTATAAAACAATCTTTCTTGTGTCAGTGCTTGGCATCTCTTCTTTCACTTATATCTGGCTGTATGTGACCAACAGGACGTCCCAGACTTACCAGGGTGCAATGCAGCGCCCCTTTCGCTGAACTGTAGATGAGCACGGTGCCGGCGGCTGTGCCCATCGCCAACAGATCTGCCTTCTCCTGCACTGGCACCACCTCTGATTTCCTCTTCTTCCTCTGAGGTCCCTCCTGGAAAAGATTTGACACTTATATTACATTCTCAGTTATAACTACAATAAAACTCATTAACTAGTTAGTTTACAAGGCTACAATTAGTTAAACTGCCAAACCCACAGGAGGAAAACAGAATGTGAATTAACATCTGAGAAGCTTAAAATCCAGTGTCATGTCTGCACAGTAAATGACGATTAAGGATTCAATTACATCTTGACACTACAATGTATCATGTTCAAAGCAGAATGTTGGTAGATTTTATAAAGCGCTGAAACTCCTAAGTGCTCAGCTGACCAAGACATTATTGAGCTGGACTGAGACAATATGTGGACCATCACCAAGAGGAAGAGCCAAGATGCTAGAAACAGTAAAGTGGAGCTGAAGGCCGCAATCAGAGCTTGATAACACACTGGTTCCAGGATTATTATTGAGTATTAGTTTATAAACAACTTCATCTTGTAGACTTATGATTGCCTTTAAGTGAGAACAAGAATTCAAAGAGAACGATTCCGCATGTGCGTGGAATGAAAACTGATCCAAAATTGTAAACCTCTTAACGCGAAGTTATGCAAATATTGACTTTTGATGCTTGGCAACTTACTTGAAAGTCATGTGTAACATATAATGTAGGAACATACTGTGTTGGATGTATATGGGAACAGTTTCTGTCCACCTGATTAACTGGGGTCAGAATAGTGGACCTCTCGTTTTAGTGTCATGGAAGCGCACGTTTAAAACAGCGTCTGCGGGATAAAGCTCGCTCAAATAATGATACAGAGTACGACGCGCCTTTAAAATAACAACGAATGTGCATTCAAGTTAATATAACTCCTATAAGTGTTAATCAGTCAGAGTCCACCAACAGTTATTGAAATAAAGCTTCTTGCGTGCTGCCTAGAACTACCATGTGGGGCTAACATGTGCGTCCTGCGTAGCTTGAGGCTAACGCAACTAGCCTGCTAACCCGAGTGCGTGTCAGCGACGCAAAACGTCCCGGGTTAAAATAAAAAACCCGGACACTCTGGTGGGTCGTAAAGTAGGCCTTGGAAGATTGCAAACAGTTTAGTCCTTGTAACGTGTGCGCTTCAGTGTGAGAATTGACCGCTTACAGCCCGTTCGGGCCTCTGCTAGCCGCAGAAGCTAACAGCGGGGAGATGCCACGGCACATACCTTCACCGTCCGGCATGGTCCCCAAGCTATGCACGTACAGGTGGCACTCAAGTGGGCTGAAGGCACGTATTCTTGGTGGAGCGTCTTGCTGTCCGTGTTCCACACGCGGAGTCTGCCGTCCTGGGCACATAGCGCTAAGTACTGTCGGGATTTCGGGGAGAAAACGCAGGGAAGCTGCAGCGAAGAGCTGCCACCGTCCGCCGCCATTTCTGAGCGCTGCGTAGGTCTGCGCGTGAGCGTGCGCGTGGTTTACACCAACCACGTGTGGCTCCTTCTATGCACATGCGCAGTAACGAGCGGGCATGGCTGGCGGCTCTCGCGTTGCCAGGTTGGGCGGGATTGTTTTTTTTGTTTTTTCTAATTGACACACTGGGTAACATAACTAATGATTTATTGTTTTGTTTGGTGTTTATATTTTTATTTCCAGAACTAAAATCTAAACGTAGGATACGTAAAAAAATATTAATTATTGAGGTTACTGAGCCATGATAGAAACAAACTACATTGGATATTTGGTTGCATGATTGCTTTCTTTGTGGCAAACATGTTTGTGCTTTCTTTAATTTTCCATTATTCTTCTGCAATTTATAGTTTTATGTGTTCATAACGTGTCCCTGTGCTAAACTTTGTTCGTGGTTTGTGTTGGTGTTTCTTAAATTGGACGGAATTCTGCTTGAAACCGTTAGCATGATCTGGCAACCCTTGTGTCTCCGCACGCCACGCACAACATGCGCCGACTCGTGCTGCATTCATGGTCCCCTCTAAAATCCGTTAAAACACATACCTGGGATTATTTAATCAGATTTGATCATCTGTATTTGCAGATTTGAAAATAATTTAGAATATTTAGAGACACCGAAATCAAAATTCCGACTTGTTTGAAATCCAATGAAGTATATTGAAAAGGAATAAAAGATGTATTATGAATCAGATGTTTCTCTACCTTCTTGCTCCACTATCTATGATTTTATGACTGTGATCTTGATATACAGTATCTCAAAATTGTGAGAATCAGGTGAAACTAAGTATGTTTGTCTACACCAGTGAGTTGGTAAACTGTGTCAGTATCTTTAATTTCCTTCAAGGAAGGTGATAGAACTAAAAACTGCTCCACCCTGGCACAAATATCCCAAAACAAGAACAGCAGCTCGATATTGTACAATAAATTTACTTGTTGGAGACAATGACTTATATTTTAAGGCTAAAAGAGAATACAGTCATTAATATATTTAGAAAGTTGAACAAATAAATTAGGTATGAATGTTTCCAGACAAGTGCGTTCTGTTTGAAAATGTTGTTTAGTAGTGTATATGGTTAGTGTTGTTTTCCTTATGAAGGGAAACAATAAAACGTCAAGCAAATAAAGAAAATAGATTGAAAATGTGTCTGTTCATTACGTGATAGTCATATTGGGTCACAGCGCCACATTGTCGCCCCCTGCTGGTGGAGTCTCATGACGACAAATGTCGCTTGTTGATGATGTCATCCAGCATGGTGATCCCGTTCACATGTCTATAAACAACACAGATGAGTCTCTCAAGGTGATACCGTTGCAGTAAGCTAACGCTTTCCGTTTCATTTACAAACTTGTGACGCGATCGGCGGACTTGTCACGAGTTGCGGTCATGAACGTGAAGTTCACGCTCGTGTCCTGGCACAGACTGGTGACGGTGTGCAGACGCAAAGACTTGCTGCATAAACTCAGACTGTTTTCCACTGCTCGTGTGAACCTCGATGAGAGCGATGAGAGGACCTCGGAGACCGAGTCAGCATTCAGACGGGCTCTGCTGGCCAGGAGCAGGCGGCACCTGTCTCCCCTGGAGCGGGTCAGCAGCATGCTGCCCCGGGAAGCTCTGAGCCCCGAGGTTCTGCAGCTGAGGGAGCAGACCCGACCGGAGGAGACAGGCCATCCAGAGGACAACTCTCTGCCTGATGCAGCGGAGGAAAGCCGGGTGCTGCGCACCCTTCCCGGGGAAAGCCTTCTCGCCTTCGGGGAGCTGCTCGTTGCAGAGTATCGCCGGAAGCGTGTGGAGTTCAGGAAGATGTTCCAGCTGCAGCCCGGTGTCCGGCTGCAGAGCAGCTGGGGGGTCATCCCGCACGATGACGTGGCCGGTCAACCCGCCGGCCGCTTCTTCGACACCAACAGAGGGGTCTCGATCCTCATACGTCGAGCCAGTCTGGAGGATTACGTGTTGTATATGAAAAGGGGGCCTGCCATTGCATACCCCAAGGTAAGATCAAATGTTTATCTCCCAGTGTCAAGGGGAGTCGCGGTTCTCACAGGTGTCTCCTCTCTTCTTCAGGATGCTGCCACGATGCTGATGTTGATGGACGTCACAGAGGGAGACTGTGTGCTGGAGTCCGGCTCTGGATCGGGGGCAATGTCTCTCTTCCTGTCCAGAGCAGGTCTGCATCCACACCGCCGTCATACTGCCACTTCATGCTGATGTCAAGAGTTGCTGCATGCAGACAAATCAACAGTCTGAATCATTCGATCTTTAGATTGGAAGCTTAAATAATTTAACCCAAGTTCAGCTAGGTTAATTATGCCTTTACTTTGTTCATAAATACATGTTTAATGGTGTGCTTCCACAGATGAATTATGTTCATTTTGTTTATTCTTACTTTAGGATAGCATGACTGATGATTAAGGAAAGATTGTGTTTGCCTTGCTGACATGTGAAGACGAGCACTGTCCAAATACATCTATGGTATATTCTCAAAAACTACTTCGCTGAAATGCAGAAAGCTAAATATTTATGTCCATGGTTGCCCAAGACAAATTTCTCCCCGGGGTGACTAATAAAGATACTGCAATAACACATGCAGTTTACTCAAAGTATGCTTCCTCTGTGATGTGGAAGATTAACTAATGGCTATGTCTCAGTGGTTCTTTGACATGATTTACTGAATAGTCTATTTTCAAGAACGGTTTGAAAAATTACATCAAAATGGCTACACTGTAATGATAAAAACCTTTTCGTCTGTGAAGAATATTAAAACACAACCAGTCAGTTTGTTCCGACTGGAAAGGGTATGTACAGTACACGCAGTAAAATAAGACAATACCTGGGTTACGATAATAGATTGTCATTGTTTATTCCTCTCAGTGGGTTCTCAGGGCAGCGTGCTGAGCTTCGAGGTGAGAGAGGACCACCACAAGAGAGCCGTGCTGAACTACCAGCGCTGGAGGACGTCGTGGAGTCTAAGACGAGGACAGGAGTGGCCCGACAACGTCCAGTTCCATAACGCAGACCTCCGCACGGCCTTTTCGCTCCTCGCCGGTCGGGGGTTTCACGGAGTAAGCGGATGACTCCTGGATTTTTTTATTTTTTTGTTCTCAATAGTACTGTTATATGAGAAAACTTCACTAAGTGGATCCTTCCTCTTTGCAGGTTGCTCTCGACATGATCAACCCTCATCTGGTTTTACCGACGGTCATCGGACACCTGCACCCCGGCGCTGTGTGCGCCGTCTACCTCGCAAAGTGTGTAGATCTGCTCTTTCTTCGTCCATATTCATAACATAGGCTGTGAAGACGTTCAAGACATAGATGACCCAGCCCATTGCAATGTTAACCTCTCTTTGCACATACAATAGAAATTACGTGTTAATCTTGGCTCAATGCAAAAGTACCTGCCAAGGCTTAAAATATTAATTTCATCCGTCAGAAAATCAATTGTGTCCCGTTTCTTAGTTGAGTGGGCTTGCCAATAGTATTGAAGGTATTCTATTTTCACAGTAGAGTTCACAAATTCACTGGAAAATAAAGAGAAAGAGGACTTTTTTTTAATATGTCACAATCCTCCTCCCCCCGACAACTCAGTATAACGCAGGTAGTGGACCTGCTGGAAGGCCTTCGATGGTCGACGCTCCCTCTGCTGTGTGAACGCATCCTGGAGCTTCCGGTCCGCGAGTGGCTGGTGGCCCCGGCCCGGGAGAAAGACGGCCGGTACCGCATGAGAGAAGCCCCGACACCGATGGAAGACCTGAGGCACGAAAAGGAGACGTTGAACGAGGCTGAAAAAGGTGTTTTGAAGTTATACAACAGGACAACGTGGAAGTTTTTTTTTTTTTTTTTTTTAAGCATCTCTACTCAAGTTTCTTTTATTATTTCAGAAGACTTGACGGCAGAGGACAAATCTCACCCACCAGCATTTGGAACTATTCCTTACATCGCCAGACCTCATCCTGAACAGGGGGCCCACACAGGTCAGATGGTCTCACAGCTTGATTTTTGCATCGTATGATTATCGTAAGTGAATGTTCACCGCTTCTTTTTTCTTTTTTGCATTTTCAGCATTCCTGGTGAAACTGAGGAAGTGCGTGCGGTAGCTCTGTGGCCTGTAAAGAACCTCGGACACGACGGATTGCTACATGACGGCTAAACAATACTGAAAGCTTTCTAAAAATAAATTATTTAAGGTGTTTCTTAATGAGAATTCAGCAGTTTGTTCAAACATCGGCACATGGAGGTGACGAGATGTGAAGCCGTAGGAGGAACAACGTGACGCACGACGCTCATGAAACTGAGAAAATGAACGTTTAGGAGACAAATTCAAGTTTGTATTTCAAACTTATGGGGCAGCATTGGGTTTATCAAACAGACACTGGCTACCAAAAACGAATGAAAAGTGAGCAACAAGTACAAAGATGTAGTCTGAACCCCAGCAGATTTCATAAGCATGAACATTTTTAAATAAATACCAAACATATCTGTACAGCAGTATTCTTACAATAACTTGTAATATGTCCATGAAGGATGAGATTGGATTGGAGGGGGGTTGATTGGGACATCTCCTTCAGCGTAACGGTGCCATTGAGGCGTAAATGCAGAACAGCTCGGCTGGAAAGGAGAGGAAGAGTGGTGAAGCGGCCGAGACGCTCTACTCCTCGTTAATCCAGTCCATGAAGAGGTCGTAAGTCGACTCGCATATGTTCCCTTCGAATGAGAAGAGGACAGAAACGTGTTTGACCGACAGGAATAAATACAAAACCACCATATTAACATGAGCCGGGTTACATTCATCCATCTTGTCTTTTTTTTCCCCCTTCATCTTCCTGTAAACATCTGACACATCATGTTCAGCCAAAACACACCCTCTTTATAAAAATACATGTAAACTGCTTTCAGCCATCGGAATTTTGTATCACAAGCAACAAAAAATGCGAGATGAAAAGCGGCCCAAAAAAATAAATAAATAAATAAAAGCTAAAACTATTTTAATCCACGATTTTAAAATGGGAATGAAAATGTTCAAAATGACTCAAGCATTAGCGTTTAAGTTTCTTCTGAATATTTTAACCTCATTCCCACTTCGGACAGTTTTTTTTGGGGGGCTTTATTTTACAATTTTTTTTTTTACATTTGCTGTGAAATGTGTCATGTGTTATAATCAAAATAAATCAACATTTTCAATACTTTAAAAAAAAACATTTCTGAAATTACATCTCTTATTGCAAATCCAGTGATTCTAACAGGAAGTAGTATTCCACCTCTATAGCTGTAGACAGACGTATTACATCTGTATTAATGATACTCACTGGGAGCCTCTTCTTGACGGCGGGTTTTCAAACACCTTGCCTGGCTTTTTGGAGTCCTCGGTGGGGTGACCTCCAAACTTAGTGGAGAGGTGAATGGGTAGACGTCGTAAGATGACTGTTCTTTTCCTTTGTGGGAGGAAGAGGAGGAGGAGGCGGCGGCGGCAAGGTGGTGAGGTCGCCTGCTGCTATAGCTACATTGGGTGCAGGAGACTGGCGAGGCTGAAGGCCCACGTGGAAAAATGGCATAGTCCTGGTCGCCATATTCCCGTTGGGCACCGCTGTGGTGCTCGGACCTCTGCCGCTGCCACACGGAGTGAGAGGACTTGATGGCCATCACCTTGGACGAGAGTCACGAGGAATAAATTCCATTCCAACATTATAACACAAAGACAGAATGTCAGACACTGCACATCTTATTTAGAAACACTAATTGGCTTGTGCGAACCTCGTCACAGCAGCGCCGGCTGACAGCAGCTCTGTACTCGATGCGAGCCCACAGCTCGTCCCGCTGTTGGAGGAAACCGGGAAACCGCTTTCTCCAGTTCTTGCCCAGAGCCCAGGGGAAAATTTCATACTTGCTCTTCTCCTGATCCTCCTCCATGGTGTTGGCCAAATAACTGAAGATGGAAAGCAACAACATAACCATCAAAAGCCGCGAGACAGGAAGTTCACTTTTTAAGACGGTTCCGTGAATAAAGCAACAGGATTGGGAGTGTTTTTTTCCCCTGAGCGTACAGCGCGATGAAAAAATTCCTCCTGGTGAATTCAGCAGTGGTGAAGCGGGCCCTCTTGAAGTAGACGAAGGTCATGGCTAGAAGGTACTGGGGAACGAAGAGGGAAAAGACAGAGTCAACGCGGCATTAACATCAATCTATTTGATTGTGACGGCTTTACCTTGTCTGTCATCTTATAGCAACAGTCCATCATCAGAAATTCTCGGATGAGGTCATCCTCTAAAGCCAAACACACAACATCATTTCATATTTGCAGGACAAACTTAGTCAAGTTTTAAGAGTTATTCACCAAAAAGCTTCAAGAATGAATCAATTTCCCGATGTTGGATGATCCACGAGGAAGAGCTGTCCATCTTGGTGCGACTGGCGTTCCGCTGGCCCTGCTGCCTCGGAGGACCTTGTTTGTCCTGACTGTTGTCTCCGTTCAGGCAGTGGTGTCGCCTGCTCTGCCGACCGTTTTTGCGTTTGACCCGCAGGGTTACGGGAAGGGGCGACTTCATCATGTTGCAGCTTGGGTCATGCATTTAAGTGATCTGTGGATGGACAAAGAGCCAATCTATTGCACCAGAACTGGATCAAAACATTGTCAGAAACAATGCAGGAAAGACAAGGCGTGGAAATTCATGGTCAGAGAGAATCACTTGAAATAACAGACGTGAATGAAAACCGCATAAACCCCATTATCAGTCTTTTATGTACTTTTAGTCTTCATTTATTAACTAGTTTAGTTGTTTTCCTTCCGACTTATACACTTGAGTGTTTATCTTATACTGTGCATACTGTAGGAGCAGAAGATACATTTGTGTCTCTGCGATGCAGTGTATTGATGTTACAAATTAATTGGACGGGCAACTATACATGGAGGAACTTTTTTTTGTTGGTGAGGTGTTCTTCATTGAAGGAATGAACACTTTCACATCTGGATGTTTGGAAATAGCGTGACTTTAATGGAAACTGCAGGTTTTGAATGTTAATAAAGAAACAAGGTGTTAAACTGGAAATCAGGACTCAGACTTTCATGTGAGTTGCCAGTCAACATTAAGTTTGTGTTGTAGCATCTCAGGGGCTTAAAGGTGATGGCTTCACCTCTACACATAGATTTTTTAGATGTTTTCAGCATCTTTCATTGCATCATATGGGACTGATTGAAAGCAACACCATTTCAAACTCCTGTGTGTCATGTACACATTGCAGAATTAGTAATAAAGCTAACCTTTGTGATAATATTAAATGTGTGACCACAAACACAAGAAACACAGATAGTTATTTCACTACATACACTTGTTAGAAATAATATAACCCAGAACAAAACCTCTGCCACAAATAGTGCATTCATGTATGGAAAGTATTTCAAACAGGTAAGATTTTTTGATTGGAGCCAAACTATATATAATAAAGCAGCAAAGCAATCTCAATAGGATGAAACAGGCAATGTCATTATCTTCAATATTTCTTCATCGTTTTCATACTTTTGTACCTTTACATGGTAAAATCTGCGAGGAGGCGTTAACTTCACCAGAATCACACACAAGTTTCACCACTTATTTATGTGTAGCTTCTATTTTGATTATATAAAATATATAATATTTGCTGTTGAAAATACAGGGAGGTCATGTTCCTCACCGGCTAGCTTCACCACGATAGCGGAATCGGCGGTGAAACTTCCACTATAGGGGAGAAAAAAAGGTAGTTTGAACCTGTGACACACTTCCACAGAGAGTTAAACATGTTCTTCTGACGAAGAGTGAAGACTGAGAGGAGCTTTGAGGAAGAAAAGTTGAATTTAATTGCAGGTCACTGACCGTAGAAGGAATCACTTAACTGGTGCTTCCACAGGTGTGGAACGGGCATCGGAAACGCGCCAAAGAGGCTGGTGCGCGCAAGGCAGAAGGTTGATTGACAGACAGCTATACGACCAAGCCGCCATCTTGGATGAGGACAGTCAAACGAGAATCAATTCATTTTCAACACCTTTGTATTTTCTTTTTATTTCTTTGTTTGCGCAAAATAAAAATATGATACAGAATTATAAGAAATAAAACCCTACTGTGCAGGACACGAAAGAAGCCCAAGGGGCTTATATGAAATATTTCCAATCAATAAAGATTACCCTGATGAAAATAAAAACATAAAAGGATCATGGAATAAAAATCTGAGAAAACTAACAAGGAGTAATTGAAAATGGTCACAAAACCCAGAGTCTTAGGACATTTTTATTAGAATTTGCATGTTGCATTACATAATCACTTTTCCCGCAACATAATACAAACATAATCTTTTGAAGTTAACAAATGTTATTATCTTCTCCATTTTATATGTTGTATGTTTATTGGCGTGTTTAAAGCTGGGCTCTAAAATCTTTTTTATTGCTACAAACAAAATGTTTAAAGAAATAGTTGTCTATTTATGGCCATTCTCCAGGCATGACTCCAAAGTTTTACACCCCAGAGGCAGATGAAATTTTAAAATTTCTTGGTTTGAGCAATTAGGTTTTAATGGCTTCACAGTCCTGAACAAAAACAAATAATTATAATAATATTTCGGAAAAAAAAACTATTATTTAGTATTGAAACAGTTTTTCCAGCAGGCCAAGTGACAACTACATGGAGTGAGAATGTAATAAAATAATCTTATCATGCTATTTTACAGTCAAACTCCTTTCAATTCTGTGAACATCCCTTAACTGAGTTGGCATCCTAACTAAAGCATATTTTACAGAAGTATCTGCACATTTAACTAAGTAAATCATTTAAGAACTTCAGTATGCTATAGTCTCAAATGTATTATATTATGTCACATTTCACTTTTTATTTTGTGTATATTAAAATCATTTACCATTTCTTGTGTTTCAGCTCAGACATTAAAATAAAGCAAGATATGTTTTTATTGGCTACTACGAAAGGGCAGAAACAGTTCAAGTTATTTAAAGGCTCCTAGTGTTCCACTATAAGAGAAGCTTAAAACACCTGTCAACTGAAGATCTTTAAATAGCAAAAAATAACTTATACTAAACCTGTTCTTGAAATAGTGAAAGTGTTAGGGATTATCAAAATCTAGACAAAAACAAAACACTGCTTTATTAATTGGCTGTTTTTGTACTCTTTGCTGCCCAGAGGCTAAATCGAGCGATATTGTCTTGCAGGCTATTAAAAGCCACCTGATGCCAGTCCTCATTACCTAAATAAGCTTACGGTCTTACAAGTAGGTGCGTTTTATATGCTTTAACGTGACATATGTGCAGGCTGGGGAGTCGGCTGAAAGCTCTGCTAATCCTCTCAGCTGCTTGTCCTTTGTGAGACACAGAAGGATGCATTTCTGCACATGCTACGGGGTTGTTTTAATGAATACTGTCACTGGACTATGGATTTATTTTGCCTGTTGATGCTGACGGCAACTGGAGGACTCAATTTGTAAGATGGATATATTAATTTTGGGATTTTTGGAACAGGATCTTATCAGGCTCCTTGACGTAAGTCGTCTGAAAATGACAGATACAGCAGGTGGATAAGGACATTGGCTGTTTGTGTTACCAGTCACTGTAGTGTCAGCAGTGCTTTCTTGGAATTTCCTATAAGATACAAAAATTACAGTTTCTGAAACCATTGGATATGGGCTGCTCACCATCAAAAGGGAATACTTTTGGTGCCCTGGGTGCCATGAGGAAAGGGAGAATGCTACCCGCTCCACCTCAAGAAAACCCCAGGGATGTTCAGTTTCAAGACGAAGACAGTAACAGTTTCACAGCATCAACAAATTGCGATATCAAGGAGAAGAAAGCGTCTGGACAAAACCAGGCATTTCAGAGAGATCTTCACACAACCCCACAAAAAAACAAATCTGTCATGGAGCATGTGAATATGGAAGCAGAGCACATGGATAAATTAGGGTACCAAAACAGGGAAAACAGCGCAGTGTTACAGAAGAAAGAAAAAACCCTTGACAAGCATGACCTGGTGGACAAAAAGACAAGCAGGAAACCAAAGAAAACTACCAAAGGTGCAAAAGCTCTTAAGAAGAAGGACAAAGACAAAGACAAACATTTAGCAGAACAAAAAGTGGACTTTCCGGAACCTCTGGTAAAAGCTCACCAAGCTGCTTATGCCTTTTTGAATCCCAGCATGAACAAATATGATATTTTGCTTGGACTTTTGGAACAAGCAACAAATACTCAGAGCTCTGTTCAGCCAATGGTTGCTTTTATGGCTCTCCGCTATGAGGAAATAATACAGGGACTGGAAGAAATGGCAGACGAGGGAGAGAAAGTTTTAAAAGAAAATGGAGAACATCTTGCGTGGCCAAGCCAAATGAAAAACCTCTCATCTTCTCCGCCTCTGAAGTCTGGCTCTGCTAATACTGAACCCCCACCGGATTTGTTGCAACAGCTGCTTCAGTACACCACACAGAGAATGCGAAATGTGAGTCAGACTGTTGGTAGAATTGGGGACTTTGCATTGGAAGAGGCGGTGGAATATTTCGCTTCAGTTTCTGAGCTTTTAGAGGAGAAACTCAAAGTCAAACGTGCAGTAGAGTCTAGGTTAATGCAACTCTTATCCCGCATTGAAATGGCCTCTTTGCGCAAGCCTGGGCCAGAAGACTCTGCTCTCTTCAGTGAAGACAGTGGGATCGGCGCTGAGAATGAATCTCTTGCTGGATCTGAACGACGTCTTAGACGAGAGAGTTGTGATTCCTTTGGGACAAACAGAGCCACTCCTGTCAGTCCAACGGGACACCCATCCATGAACATTCGACGAGGCATGTTAAGACAAAAGCTTGTGGGTCAAATAAGCCCTAGTGTTTCCCTCACCTCACTTAACTCCCTAAGTTCTACATGTACCCTAATGGCTAATGACCAAAGGGACTCCCTCCTGGGATCGGTCTCATTGGATGATGGAGAGGATGAAGACGAAGAAGAAATAGATAGAGGTATGGTCGCTGTGGAGGTAGCATTTAGACAGAGATCAAATTCTTCACCTGTTGAATGTGTACAACAACGTCCGAGACGCTTGCCCCCGAAACGCATTGAGAATCCTCAAAATGTAGAAATGACGCTCAAAATGAAAAATGCCATCAGTGGGAAGATACAGTTTGTCCCATCACAGAACTCGAGTGCCAAAACCAAGATGACAGGTAGCCCAAAAACCAGCAGACGTGAATGGTCGGATGAGCAAGTATCATCTATAAAGCGACCTCAAACAGCAGCAACTATTCGGAGGCCAACTGTTAGAAAAACTGCTGTGACAAGAGAGCAGCGTTCCAGATCAGCAGAATCCCTACGGAGTAAAGGAGAAGATCCAACTCTGCTTGAACTAGAAAGGACACAGAAAGATTTGAACCAGAGGCTGCAGAAGATGGGTAAAGGAAAAGGTGGAGGAAACACAAAAAATACTTTGCTCAAACAAAAACAAGGAACTTCTGCAGCACAATCTCCAGCAATGAATCGTAAAAATCCCACACCAGATAAAAATAGCAATGCCCATTTACTTAAAGAAAAACTAGGCCCGACAAAGAGTAACAATAAAAAGCAAGAGGTCACCACTGAAGCAGAGGAAGATACAAAGAAAGACATTAAAATGTTCAAGAGTCCTATGAAAGCCACTCCACCGCCAAGCCCTCCTCCTTCACCACGGCCTTCATCTGGCTTTCAAAGAGGCAGGAATTCGGTCAAAAAATTAATTGATACATTCAGTCAAGGAATAGAGGAGCTAGAAGGTCCAAAAGTACTTGGCCCTCTGAGAGGTGTACGAAAGTGTGGTGTTCCAGTGCTACCTGGCATAGGTAATGTGGAAGCTGTGCTTAGTGGGGGGATAACTAGCTGTCGAACCGAGTTCACTTCCGCTGACAAGACTGATGATTTAGATCTGGATAGTCTTCCTCCACCTCCATTGGAAGTATTAATGGACTACTCCTTTGAGGGTGCCCAAAGTCTTCTGACTGGCAATGCAGTGGATGGGTCTGCAAAGGTGGGAAAGTCACCTGTGTTAAAAAGAACTGGAGTATCACAGCGACTAAGAGCCTCAGTTCAGTCAGTGCTGCCAAGCAAAGGAGGCCTTCCACAAACCTCAAAGTTTAATTCAATTGCAAACGCTGATCAACAAGAAACATGTGCCCTACAAAAGGTCAGCCAGCCAGACGCTGAAGGCGTTCCAGGCGTGGAAAAAAGTTCCTCTGATGAGCAACCTGAAAAGTTCTTACAAGAAAAGCACTCATCAATTTCATTGTCAGGGAAGTTGACAAGAAATTATGTTGCAACAAATGGAGCAGAATCAAAAGACATACAAGCTGATGGCAAGTTTTCAGTGCCTGGACTGACCCCTGCTGCATCTACAGTACAACCTTCATCAGTGGTCACAAACCAGCCACCTTCTACACCACCTGTTTCCAGAGTACGAATGTTACCCTCGACACCCTCTACGCCAGGCAGCATACATCGAAGACTTCCAAGTCCCCAGACTGTTAAAAAACCTCGTACCCCACCCACCCCAGCAAGCCCTCCTGTTAATAGGGTGCTTCCAACACCAGCCGGACAGCGAAGACTCCCAAGTCCACCTGTTGCAAAGCAAAATATTTCAAATACAACATCAGGCTCTTCGTACTCTGTCAAAGCCCCATCTCCACCACCCTCACCCAAAATACAAAGATGGTCAAGAGAAAGCAGCAGTGAAGACCAATCTAGTTTTCGCATATGTAATGCACGTTCAGTCTTTTGTCCAGTGTCTCCATCTTTGTTTGAGGCTCAGCCTTGTCCAGCTCCCCAACCTCCTCAGACATGGGCCTCCACCAGAGTGTCTTTTCTCTCGCGCACTTGGGAAGGTCGTGGGAGGTTTCCTGTATCCACCCAAGGACCTCGACCCTACATCCGTCGCAGCCAGTCAGACCGAAGGCCGAGTCTGAGTCTACCAACACGATCCCAAGGCATCTCAGTGGCTGAAACGTGTGGAAGCGAGCCAACCATATGTTCACAGGGGTGAGAGTTGACTTTTGTTTTCTTACAATTTTTTTATATTACCTACTGTAAATCTTTTAAAATTACTATTTATGAGTAATGTCTTATCTCAAGTTTCCCTTAGTTTTATACAGTGTTGTGGGAAAGGTTGTTGGTATGAAACATGTATGACATACTATTTTTTAGGGGGTAATGTTTGTACGTAGTTTTTACAGGGTGAATAAGACACTTTGTTGGAGCAGCACTGCCATCAAGGTTCTCACATCAATGTGCAAATTAATAGGCAGTGGGTAAACACAAATCGACAAATAAAATAATCTGCCCTGGTAAATTTTATAATTTGTATGATTAAGTGGTGATAAACACATGCAAATAATAATTTCTTTTATTATCACAAAACAATGCAATTATGAATAATACTAATATATGTAACATATGAAACTATATTTTTCTATGTATGGTCCTTTTCAAGAATGAAAGGGATTTCACACCTTTGCAGTTAACACTAAACAAAGATGGGCCAACTGCACATACCTTTTTCCTAACTTGAGACTGCAGGAACATCAAGAATTCCTGTATTTTTTTTTTAGATGTAGATTGAATAATTTGACTTTCCTGTGATGTAAATGTTGACACAAAAACCAAATAAATTTTTTTTTTTTGAATTTTTTTTTTTTTTTTTATTGATGTAGAACACATCAATAAAAATGACCAACACATTTGGGAACATAAAAGCCAACCTCATTCATTCCAAAACCTTGAAATTATGTCTGTAAAACCCTTATCTGCTTATTAGAAACACTTTTTAAAACTCAAAATATGCCGTTATCATAAACTTTCTGTAATGCTTAAGGTATGTCTGAAAAAGTATGTGTAAAAATACAATTTTAAAACATCTACAAATGATATTTTTACCAAAAGTGTGTTGACTTGTAGGATAAATCACTCCACAACAGACAAATGAACAGATTCATTCATCTTTCCTGTTTATTTATGACAACTCCAACCCACCTGACCTACTTTGCCACCTTCTTATGACAACATCTTCTGTTTATTTCTGTAGGCTTGATGATGAACCAACCAGGGAGGAAGAACTTTGGAGTAGCCAATCCAACCTCAGAGCAACAACACGCTCTACGTCACACCCGGACTTGTGTGTTGTTGGTCAGGCCTTACACAGGAGCTAATGTGGCTAAAGCAGGGCCAGTGGGATTATGGATTAGCAGGCCTTACCAAGGACTTAAGGTTATGGAGGTTTACTCCACTGGGAAGAGAAAAGGGGCTAATTGTAGCTCCTCTGATGTGGTAACACACCTCCATAATGTTTATATATGTTTCAGTGTTTACAATGGAGTCATATTATACACTGTGTTTACATCAACATTTACAGTGTGAAGAGCTTATTTTCTGGCTGTAGAACGTTATTAGAAAAGGTTTAGTTGTCTCATCACCTTGAAAAGTAATTTTGCATTACACAAGGCTGCACATTTAAATTCAGTTGATTGACATCACATCAACAATTCAGATATTGGCTTAACAGTTACTTTGTCTCATTTATCAACACATTCCACTTGCTATTGATAGAGCAGACATCCACACTTGTCATCATGAAACATAATTGTTTTTCTACTCAACTGTTACTTTTCCATTTAATTTTTCCTACTTATTTATTAATAAAAAGAAAT
Source organism: Parablennius parvicornis (assembly GCA_900302745.1). NCBI lineage: Eukaryota > Metazoa > Chordata > Actinopteri > Blenniiformes > Blenniidae > Parablennius > Parablennius parvicornis. The sequence goes on along the minus strand of OMNM01038442.1, from coordinate 56,532 downwards.
GTTGAATTTTCAATCCCGTCTTTGCATTTATATTCACTTATCAAGGCTGCAGTGAAGAAGATACTATAATTCCACATGTGCCATGTTCGGTGTTTAGGCATCTGGTATTGTTAGACATTTTAAAAGACTGACAGAAGACAAGGACTAAAGGTGAATGACGCACATACTCATCAGGAACTTGCCCGTTTTTCAAAGATCATTAAATTGTTAGAATAAATGGTTTTGACCGTGGTGACTGTGGCTGAGCCATATGGTATGGTTTACATATTTTAACTCTGTCTGCATGGGTTTACTACAGGGACTTTACTTTCTTCTTCTTCTGATATTCCAAAAATGTGCATTTGAGGCTACTTGGTAAGCCTGAACAGCTGGACAACTTGTTCACTCTATACTCTACATTACCTGGAATTTAATCTAGCACCCGCCAACCCCGAATTATATAATATTAGACAGGTAAGCAGGGAATGAGAGAAAGTGGTCCAGGTATCAACTAAAATCACTCCAAATTACTGCGTAATTGAGTTAATTTGAAGTTTTAAAAAAATTTGGTGTATGTTTAAAAAGATGAAGCTGTATGATTAGTTTTTTTTATTCACATAGATCTACTTAATCAACAATTAGCCTATGTGTGTTAGTTAAGAGCCTCTACTTGTGAAAAAATCCAATTGAAATTGTTTGGAGGTTTTATGTAACCAGCACCTGTTACAACCATGGCTTTACATTTTAGTTTATTAGCCCCAATGGTTGCCATTGGCTGAAATAACATTAGAATTGTCATGTAATGAGACTTTTGTATTCAAGCCACTTATTTTCCATGTGATTTGACCCAGCATAGGGAGAACATGCAAACTCCTCATAGAAAGACCTGGCATGAATCATCATTGAATCGCTATCTTTCAATTAAGAGAAATACACAATGGTTATGACCATTGCTACACATTGCAGCCTGGATATCCTCTGCTTCTTGCCTGACTTTGGTACTTTATGAAATTATATGAGCAAGCTTCGGTGTAAAAACATTTTTTTTTTGGCTCTGGGTCTTGTAGCACACCTGAGATTTATCTCCGATGTTAGTCTGTGTGCTTCTGAGTCTGTCTTCAGATAAAATCATACCTTGAAATATACACGTATCGTCTTTTTTTTCCCCCTTCAAACAAATAATAAATCAGCTCCGCACATTTGGCAGGCAAAAAAAAACCAAACTTGACTTCTAATTGGGTAGTGCTTTGATGTTTGCATTAGAGAAAATATTTACATGCTGATATTCACCACCAGTGTCAATGAGAATTTTGTTTCAAATTAATCATAGACTCCTATTTGAACCAGTGCAGCCTTTTTTTTTAACTTTTTTTTTTTTTTTAACATTCAACTGTTAAATGAGGCTTGAAGAGTTTACATTAATTACCATAGTTGTGTGGAGCAAACTGGAAAATACCCTTGTTACAGATCATCCATCCACCCATGCATCTTTCGTAGTGCTTTATTCTGTTCCGGGTTGTGGAGCACTATTCTTATCTATCGCAAATGTTTATATATAGGGCAGGGTATTTAAGGACTTTCCATCAGCAGTGTGCAGGACTGCCAACAAACATGTTATGTAAATCACTATACTTTCAGTTTTTTGCCGTTATTAAATGTACATCGGGTTTGTTGTATCTTTATTTGGAAGAAAATGATTTTCCGAACAACTTAAGCACTAAGTAAGCTCATGTAATGTAAACCAGTGATGTAGTTTTTATGCAAACAGCTCCATATCCAAGAAGGTTATGACTCATCTATGTTTCCTCGGACACAGAAAGAGAAAATATACAATACTTGTCACTGCTGCAAATATATATGACAAGACAGAGCATGTCGGTCTGTTTAATGTGTCTGCATGAAGAAACTGCACTGTGGCGCAGTTACATGACCAGAGGATTTGGAAACAAATGGTCCTCCCTTCTATCTTCAGATTGGTGATGAACAAATCCTGCAAGGATTCTGCAGTGCATCTCGTCCTCCACCAGAGGAGTCTCTTGCCCCACAATAAGACTCCTATCAGCCTTCCACAGTCAAACCCCAAAGGCTGATTAGGATTCAGAAGCGAAGGCCAAACGCAAATAAAATGCAGCCCGATCTCACTTTGCTTGTTTTCCTCAGATTATGAATTATCAGTGAAATTCTCTGATGTGTCAGACAATACACTGAGTGAGATACACAAGCGCGGAGAAAAGTAGGAAATGGATGACACGGAGAAAGATGATGAATCTGCTCCATCCGAGTCCTCTCCTGAGGGACATGAATACAAACGTGGAGATTATAGCAGAGGAATAAAACAATCTTCATGGTGATAAGGGGAAGCTGACATACAAATAATCAGTTTATTCATAAGGGTGCTAGTCACAATACTGGATTGCGCTGTATTGTTATCCCATTCTGTATCTTGAAATATTCCCTCAGAGAGTCTGAGAAAGAGCTTTTAGATTCATGTTGAGCACCATTTTTATGCAACATTATGCTTTATTATGAGATTTTTCAAACTGTTTTTCCGCCAGCATCATGTAGGGGGATGCATATACGCAAAGGGATATCGAAAACAACAGGGATTCACCACACCCATGCTCCCATGAACTGATTTTCAGTATAATATTTTGTGTTTCCATCCTGTTTCTGTTCTTAAGCTCACAAGTTTCTCTGTTGCATTGCCCTCAGTGTCCTTCCTTTTGAGCCACAAAACGAAGACCGTTTGAAGTTACGGTAGTTGTAGCAGGTGTACTACAGTATGTGTGGTTGAGCCTATTCAAAGATATTTCTTTTTATAAACATATATTTTTAACCTATGTGAAATAATAAAAAAAATTAATCTAAATGCGTGCTAATAAAGTTTTTGTCATGGCTTGATAGAAAACCAATCTCCCTGAGAATCTACAGCCATCCAAGTCACTGTAAGAGGCATCTTTCACTGAAGAACATTAGGTGAGATATATTGTCATTGTGATAGCTGTTTCATATACGGACATGCGATGTTATCTTGGTTTACAAGTTCGGAGACCTAATATATCCACGATGAAACAGAAATGTACATTTCAAGAGAGCAAGCGTCTGTAACACTGATCTGAGATAAATAATACTTCCAACCCACTGGAATGCTTGATTACTATGGGAACCATCATTTGCAAGAAAGCATACCAACACATCTAAGATGTCATTCAGAATTACAGCCTGGGATGTTTAGAAATGTGTTTCATTGTTATTTTCCTTGTTAGCATGTTGGTATGATGTAATTTACGTGGAACACGTCACAACTAAGGTTGCCAAGTGACAAGCTTCGGGGAAAAATAACCCAAAAAACCTCACTGATAGAGTGAGCTAATCTGATCTAATGTAATCTTTTTACATTTTCCAGGAAGCCTAAATTTACACACTGATCATCAAAATAAAAACATATACTCATAGTAATGGTGACTACGCTCAGGTGGCTGATCATATCTGTCAAACAGGACCATTTTTGTCATGTTTGGTGACCTCTCATCATCTCTTGCCACTCTGTTGTGGCACGCCACAGGGATCTATTGTGGAACCTATTTTCTTTTCATTATACTGTTTAAATACTACCCTTTGGATAAAATATAGCTTCACACAATTAGTGTTTATATTCTTTGCGCCACAATGATTTCAACTGAAAATGACAAACTTTCCTTGCTTTGTGGGTGTCCGTTTCCATGATAATGGTGCTCAATGTTGCTCCCGAGGTGGAACTTTTTGAAAAAGTTACAACTCCATCTCCATGTCAACTAGTTTTTCTGAAATGCTGCTACTATACATGTGCCGTAGTAAATAATTCTTCTGCACAAGTACGAAGAGATTGACAACAACAACGTTTGCCTCGAAACTGTCATGTGTCACTCCATATTCTCCTGGGACTTGATTTTGGTTTTATAGTTGAGAATCAATCAATAGCAATCCATCTTTTTCATCTGTCCATATAAATGTGTATTCGCCATTGTTAATCTTCATAGCATATTGTTCTCTGTGTATATGTGTTTGGTTTCATGACAAAAACACGCCACCTTGTGGTCTGGCAGGCTAACGTCATCATTTTCAGTGTTTCTTCCATTTCTGTGTAAGCTGATATCGTTTTCAAAACGTTTTCACCTAGAGGAGGCTTCAGGTTTACCTACCTGTGTTGTCCAGTATACACAAAACATTCAACTCTTAACTAAAGGGGATAGCACAAAATTCACTTTAACTTGACTTTTGAAAGTCTGTTGAAATCTCATAAAGAAATGGAGTCAGTTGTATGAGTAAGACTTTTCTGACTTTACCTTTTATCCAGAGAAAAACCCTTCTTGGATCAGCTCAAGGTCAATGTAATGCTCTGCATGTTGGTCTCAGTCAGTCTTCAATCTCAGGCCTGCAACTTTCCCAAAATGCTTCAGTTTATCAATTGGTTTTCAGCTCATTTAGAAAAGATTTTCAGGAAGAAAAATAAAATCATTAAACAAATTCTGTTTAGTCTCACAAATAATAGTGATAATTGGGAGAATATTGACCTGACTTTGCGCCTTTAATTGTGGTAAATACATAGTAAGGCCACACTCAGGTAAATACCATTATTATATCTGAGGTATTTATTAATCACTGTTATTTATTAAACATTGTTACTTTATCACAACATTAATATTGCAAATAGCAGAAACACCTGCACCTTTGCACACTAGAAAAACATCTCTGGATTGGAGGTGTGATATTTAGGTTAATAAAGCAGTCATGATTAATATGAGTGGTATTTCCAAGTGTTTTTCTTCTTCATTTTTTAGCAGTTACACTCACACTTAGTATTGGCACCATAAACTCTGAGCCTCTGAGTGTATTGAGTTATCACGTCATTGACTTGATTTGTGTGTGTGTGTGTGTGTGTGTGTGTGTGTGTGTGTGTGTGTGTGTGTGTGCTGATGCAATGCTCTGAAATTAACAGGTCAAAGTAAAAGTGAACTCGCTGCTTTGCCAGTGACCTGTGACTGTGTGAGAGTATACCGTCATCATGTTAACGCACAAGGTTTTTGATTTTGATCGTTGGTTTGAATATCAATGCTGATGCAAAGTGAGGACATGTGATTTTATTTTTCATGCCTCAGAAGATGCACCTTCAAAGTGTCAGTGTTACTTTGAAGGTAAGAGTAATGATCACAGCTGCTGTACAAACCCAAAGATTTTAGCATATTGAAAGTAAATTTTACATTAAGGAGTCGGATGACATTTTTTAACCTCAATTGAGAATTACTACCAGCTCCACGGGACATTGTAAAGATAAGAACTTTTAAGATGTGTTCCATAATATACAACAAAAAGCATACCTGGATGGTTTTAACCCCTTCTGTCTCACATGGGTTGCATCATTTGAAAGGTCCCCTATTATGCAGAATTCACTTTATAATGGTTTTCTAACAGTAATATATATGAAAGGGGGGTGGG
>OMNM01038442.1:27961-51058 GCA_900302745.1 Parablennius parvicornis | reverse complement strand
ACAGGCCAATCAGAGATTTACCCTTCATGACATCATGCAGGGAAATAACCACTCCCTCTGGTAGCGGACACTCACTTTGATGGATGGGCGCCATTCTTTGTCCTCGCCCATGCTACTGGAAATGTCTGGCTGCAGCCGCAGAATCTGAAATGTTTCAGGAGCCTCTCCATTCTGGTTCAAACTGATATTGCTGAACGACAAGCATTTCTATGGGTAAATCACTTTCTATGAATGAATGCCACATCTTTTCACTGTGAGTGGCATGGATTAGACGTGGACAGACACAACTCATTAGCATTTAAAGGTACAGGCACAGAAATAGCCTGTTCTCAGTGGAGCTCACCAGTGGGACTAATAAACTGGATGAAATTCTGGACCAAGGCTGGATTTGGGGCAATACACTTTGAATACAGCGTTGTTGGACCACCGACAATTTGGGGAAATCCTTGAAAAAATTTATCATATGGGAACTTTAAAGGGTCACACATGAAACAGGACACCTTTCATTCACTATGTTGTGATATTTACATTCACAACCTGAGTGATAGGTGCAATTGTTAACACCGCTGTGGGTTGAAATTGGACCCGGTTTTGATGTTGCGCCTGTGTATGAGTAGGATTTCTCCCACAGTCCAAAAATATACATTTGATGAGCCTATATATTGAATGTGTGTGTGATTGTTTGAAGTGAGATATGATCGGCTCCAGCAGCTTGTGCTGTATGATTCAAGATGAATGGACGGTTACTGAAGACAACAGAAGGTAAGCTAAGTATACCTCACCAACCATACGAGCATTTTCCCTTAAGTTCCTGCAGTTGTAGCAGTGAAAAGATAGATAATTGTACTTTTAACTCAAACCAAAACGTTCAAGAAAACAAATGTCAGATAGGTGTACTTAATGAGTATACACTGTACTCGCAGGCTGATTATTTACCCAGACTAAAAGGCCAAATGGAGCACCTGATAGTTGAGAATCGCTTATGTTTCCGTGGGCACAGACAGCGAGTGGATGTTAAACACACACTGCCACAGCAACCCTGTGTTTTCTCGAATACAAAATAAATACGCGAGCACATTCTCTCTGCTGAGAAACCCAGGTACACGCTGCACCTGTTCTCGCAGACGCTGCTACACTCAAAGTTAACAAGGAGATTTCTCTCACATCTGCTCAAATACAAAAAAAAAAAGATAATAATAAAACGTGCAGTGTTAAGCACTGGAGGTTAATGATGAGGTAAACAATCTATTAATGTTCTTCATTATTTTGGTTTATTTCCCCCGCTGATGAGATGAAGCTAAAGTGATATTTACTGAATGGGTTCCTCTCATAATTACCTACTCCACAGTGTTATTGCATGTTTGCACGGCCCGTCAGGAGGGGAAATCAACATTTGCCTTGCTCTCCAGCTCTGCAGCGGATGTCACGCTTCCAACAATGCCATTTGTTTTCTGGATCAGACTGGCTCCCATTGGTATACATGGGACAGCGTCAACACTGGCAAAAACAGTTAGAGGACAGACAGTAACTGGACAAGCAGATTATTAATGCCATACATCTGACAATTAATTGTAATCCTTGTACAACCTAATACAAATGTAAGTAACTTATGTACAATAAACAAGCTTTTCAGTGATTAACTGCCGTCTGGCTACTGTGATGGAAGTTACTTCATGAATGCAAATAACCAATAATGTCAAATTTTCCAATTGAGTCATTAAAAAGCATCACAGCAACAAGCTACCCAACTTATATACTAAAACGCATTCTTTTACATTGCCTCCTAGCATGACCTTTATGAGCAAAGTTGGGCAAAACTTATCTGTAACTCAATTCTAAAAAAACCTGGGCTCAGCCAAATGTTTAGAAAAGGCAGGTTTACCAACAGAAATTTAGAATTTGATTAAATAGTTGGATCCTATATTACAAAATTCACTGAAGCTTTCTGTCAAACTGCACCTTGAGCATAATAAATAAAATGTGAAAAAAGTGCAATGTGATAACATGCAATGCAATACAATAGAATGGACATATGAGTGAAAAAAAAGTACAATATAGTATAATACAGTGTAATACCACTGGATAGATGGATGTATGGTTGTTAAATTAATTTACTTAAACACATTTTGATTTTTAAACCCTATCTACCCTTAAAACCAGGCTGCCAGAGAACAGTTCTCTTTCATCCTCTTCGTGTTCAGACCTTATTGACAAGATCCTCATTTGGCAGCAACATGGAGACTTTGCAACATCAAAGGGACGTACAAACATTTGGAGGTCATTTACCTGGCTCACAAACTGCAGCCGGATCTGTTTGGGACCGCTATATTTAATGCATTCGCAATGTCACATACAGTAGTGGACAGCCAGTCTGTGGACAGCCAATCTGCACCCATCTTATTCAACTGGCTTCCGATTCCATTCATTACACAAAAGCCAAGACCAAAACAAACACATAAGTCCACAGTGTCTCTCTTTATCCCGTTTACACAGCTCAACTCTTCCGGCTGAAACTCTCCGGTCCGGTGGGGCTGCAGGAAAACACGGGCCCGCCAGCTGCCATGGATGCCTCTTATCTGGCCCCCGTGTGTGCCCAGCACTGGTCCGGACATGGCAGCGGGCTGATAATGGGAGGTGATAACTGTCTGTGTCAAATGGCCCTCACCTGAAGGTGAGCTCCAGCTGGGCTGCAACTATGCAGGACACAGAGATGGAGGAAAAAACACGGTCTGATGGGAAAGCATGGGCGTGACAAGCATGCAGAGGTCCTGGGCAAGAGGGTTCACTGAGAAGCATCATCTGCATGTAAGCAGTAGCTGATAACACATGAACAGGCAATCTGATGGTCACTCACATCACTGCCTTCATATTTTGAAAGAAGTGGTGTTATGTTATCATTGTGATGAGGATGTCTTGATATCAGTTGTTATTGTTGATATCATTGTTTTTAAGTTGATTCATTTCTTGTTCATTCCAAAACAGCCACCTTCCTACCTTCCTACCTTCCTTCCTTCCTTTATTCCTTACACTTCTGCTTTCACACATCATTAAGTGACCAAAAGATTTGAAAATCACCAAATTCAATCAAAGTAGAAATTAAGCAAGTAAAAACATATGAGCAACATTTGTTTCAAAGATAACATTACATTGTACGACACTGAATATATTCCATCATGGAAATTTCTATAAAGATATAAATCCTGAATATGTGCAAATTTGGTCAATCTATTTGTAGATTAAAAGGTAAATAGTTATATTTATTTATTTTTTTTTTACCTCCGAAATGGCTCTCATAAGGTGCCTATAGATGAAGCCTTTTTAAATTTCAATTATTGCAGTGAACTGGCCAGGTGTTATAACTTATTATGATGACAAACACCACCCATAAAACAAGAACATGCTGCAAATGTAACTTCAAAATATTAGTTCAGAGAACGTGGTAGAAAACACAAATCCTGAGGGAAGATTGGGGCTCTCAAACCAGAAAATACGACAACAGGACAACACATAAGCACCAAGTTCTGTACAGATAACATGATACAGCCTTAGTTATGGTAGTTTGAGGATGTTCTAGCTGGATTTTCTTTTCCCTCTGGTGGGAAGGTGTTTATCTGTTACATCCACTGATAAATAACCAACCCCCAGTAGTTTAAATAAAAGATAATATCCAACCCCCCTTATCCATCCCGACTTCTGGATTGGTAGAAGTGTGTCAGAATGGATGTAATTAATTTCCAGTAAGCAGCTGCGATATGAAGATTCATCCAAAAGAACATGTATGTAAGACAATTTAAAAATATAAACACAATTGGGATCAGATTGAATTTTATTCCCCTTCAATAAAGCTTCTGTGTGAGGGCAGTAGATGGAGAGGTAACTATAGTTTGTCTTGTTACAATCACAAAATTTAGGGTTTGGACCAAACCAAATGAATTATGAGGTGGAGAAAGGTTGTAGGCGGTATAATTATCAAGCAGGCAGAAGTTGGTGTATGTAAGAGTAGTGAGCAGGGCAATTAACAGAGGAGACAGATTCAGGCCCTGTGTACGTATTTGCAAAATATAGCAGAAAACTTTCACTGTGTTTTCGATGTCTGTTTAAATGATAATGGTGTACGGAGTTACAGAAAACTAAACTTTGTGAAATGTTACATAAATGTTCCGACTGCATTTCTGTGTAAAAACTGCACTTACGCATCACGGCCAGAGTAAATACTTGGATCGAAAAAAAAAAAAGTTGACCTCCAGAGTGACTTTCAGTCCAAATTCTCATGGGACTTGATAAAAAAGCACTGACAAATGAATGTATTATATTTGGTGGTATATGAATAAAGCTGAAGTGAATTGGTCATTTTATAAATGACAGTCACCCATAACAGCAGTCCAACTTGGTCATGTGTCCATATGAATATCGAATACTCGCCATTGTTTGTGTTTATTTGGTGTTGTTCTCTGTATTTATTTTTAGGGTTTCATTACAAAAACAAACTACAGCACCTACTAGTGGCCAGGCATGCTAACTACACCATTTTCAAACTGAAAAATGTTCTTAAATGAAAAACAACATAATAAATTCTAACTTGAAACATTATGTAAATGAAACCTTATGACCATATTAAACTATTTATTTATAAATGATCTGGTATGCAATTGTACCAAATCCATTTACACATTCTACCTGTATATTTGTTTACCTTCAGGCAATTTTCTAACTATTTTCTCATGACCCGGAGTCTATTCTGGGTGCAAGGAAGGATCTGTTGATATCCACTGATCAAATGTTTGTTCTGCAATTTTCCGACGAGTTTTAATTACACAGTCCCATCACGGAGGTGACTGACTGGTCCTAAACTCATTCAGCAGCATGGCACCGACCCCAAACACACAGCCGGAGTCAGAGCTAACTAAGACTCCTTCAGCAGATGGCCCGGCCCCCGCAGAGACCCGACCTGGGATTACAGGAAGAGAAGGAAGGCACGGAGATTGCACAAATACACACACAAACTGCCGCCAGCTCCACGGCAAGACGTTCACAACAATTTACCTGCCAAGTGCCTTGAAATTGTTCTTACACTACTTGGCACCCATTCGCTGAAGAAGAAGCTTTCTCATTCCTCTATGCTTGAAATGTAAACAACATTTTTGTATCAAATATGGTAGAGTTGAAGCAGTTTTTTTTTTTTTTTTTACAACAGGGGTTTTTTTCAGATCTGACTTTTGCTGATGAAGACGAGAAGATTTATTGTAAAAATCAAATGTGAATCATGTTTTCAAACCGCTCTCAGACACCAGAGTATTGAGCTTATCTAGTAAGTTATTGCATAAAAAAAAACAGAGGAACATATCGGCAAATTCCAAGCTCGGGATGTAGTGTTGAAAATGAAGCTGGACAATTTTCACAGTGAACCAGAGAGAGGAGCGACTTGAAGAAAATGAGCTGTAAAGACAAAAAAAAGACCAAAAAAAAAAATCTCCAACTATGCACAAGATATAATAATACACAATATGTAGGCATCAGGATGACCTAATATATTTTACATGGGCGTGCTATATGCCAATGAAATCTCAAGAGACATCTTCATACTACTTGCATTTCATCTTACCACTGCAGATCAATTGCTCCTTCTCATGTTATCAGTGCGCCTTGCCACTCTCTCATCTCCGGATAATGTTCCTCTCACTGAGGCCTGGAGTGCTAATTTTTGCTGATGGCATTCTTGGGAACATTCAGATTGGTTACCCCATGAGCTGATTGTATTATAAATGACTATATTATCAATTCATTTCAAGTAAGTGTCAGGTATTGTGGAGGGATTAAAAAAAAGATACAAAGAAAATTAGTTATTGTGACGTTGGGGGCTGCAGATAAATGAATAGAAGAGAAGATTAAAAAATCAAGGGTGTGCTCAAGCAGGCCTGCAATAAGCTGGATAAACAAACATAAATGCTTGTGAAGACAAACATTATAATCATAAGAAACCAAATCCCGGAGAAGGGCAAATTCGGAATACATATCCGTGCTTTTCTGCTTGCTAATGAGATGATACAATTAGGTATTTGCTTTCAAAAACAGACCTGACATTGGCCATCATACTTTATTCCACCGATATATTGCAGGTCTCCAATGCACATTTAATCACATTTCTGAATTGGTTAACATCATCTTCTAGAATCTAGATGCGAACATTGTCAACACACAGCAGCTCCGAGGCTTCGTTTCCACGACAATGTTCATAATTTTTTTCATGTTACAACAGTTTCACGTTCACACAGCAACATTTTGAAAACCAAGTAGTTAGTATGCCAGGCCACTAGTGGGTGCTGTAGGTTGTTTTTTTTTGATGTTGTAGGTAACAGTTTTAACAAAAGGATATAGTATCTGTGTAAATATAAATGGCACTTTTTATCTGTTGCTGAAGATGTGGCCACCACGCTAACCTCAAAATACCTAGGAGGGGTGAGTAGACTACAATGTGAACGTTTGTTTTACACATTTGAAAAAAACCAAAACAAAAACCGATACATTTAACTTGCAATCTATTTACATACATGCATTAAAATTACAGCTTAACTAAAAAAATTCTGGCACATTTGGAGCATGTAGATACATAATTTGCTTGAGCTATTCTATCATATTTGCCCACTGGGTATTAAACTGTGAAGGAATGCAGTTAACTGCTGATAAGAAATAAGCAGGATGAGCAGTTTCCTCATATTTTACATACAGTGGGGAATCCCTTTTTTTTTTTTTTTTTTTTCTCCCCATATTTAGCCACATTGTGGTTTAACAGGAAGTCATCTTGTAACAGTTATAATTCTCATTGTTCCAGTTGGGACACAAGCGATAAAGCTATGGTGTGTTTTATTCCACCAAGATGCAATTTATATGTTATCGAAAACTCCAATAATCGTATTCATCATTTGAAGCTAATTTAATGAAATGAAAGAAGAAAAGTGAGACATTTGCAGCTATTTGAACATCAGGCACTGTGTACTATATAATCAACTGGTTATGTAATTTATTTAGTGGCAGTAGGTTGCAATTTGTTTTGGAGGAATTCACACAATGAATCTCCTTGAAGTATATACCTTACATTTTGTAAATATTCATTATTTTGTACCAGAAAAAAAGAGCAAGAAATCCTGAAGGGACTGATTAAGTTAATGTCTTAACTGTTTTAATTATTACAAAGTTTTGAGGCACAAACTGCCCTGCCGGATGGTATAAAGAACCCAGAAACTGAGGATAACAGGCACTTTGGGGATTTTTGGAATATAATAGGTCTTTCTTGTAGCAAACAACAGGCCAGTAAGGTTTAAAAAGAAGAAGAAAAAAAACCCCACATTCGTTGAAATTTTAGAGTTAAAGTCAAATAAATTGAGGAAATGTGCACCAATTACCCCACTCAGCTGCCTCCTAAAAATGGTGTTGAGTTACATTTGAAATAATATCCACTTTGGTTCCCCCAGCTTATGGACCTCTGGGGCAGCAATAACACCAAGGCATTTTTTAATTAAACACAGGGAGTGTACATTGAACTGTCATACGAAGGTGATTCCACTTCACGTGTTGGGTCTTTAGAAATGAGAATCAATTACATGTCACATTAATGTAATTGTTTGTGTGAAGACTTGAAAGCAAAACACTACATCACATGAAATACGTATTACAGCCTCATATGAGCTGCAGCGGCACTGAAAGCTTGGAGTGGGGAAAGCAAGGCTATGCACATACTGCAGCTAGGCAACTGTAAACACACACACACATGCACGCATGCACGCACACACACACACTTGTGTGTATTGAGTAGACTGTAGCTAAAAATTGGTATTACAGTTATCCAAGGCTGAGCAAATAAATATGATTCCGACCTCACAAAGCTTCTTTGGAACTTATTGAATATGTGACTGGGTTTTCTAATAGACAACGTAGAGCAGTGCGCAGGCTTGCTTTCACTGGGCTCCCCCGACAAAAGCGTCCAGAGGCGCTGTCGACTTTCGCCCATAATTTGCATATAGATAGCACAATCAGGGTCCCAGCGATGACACGCAAGTTTTCATTTTTTAAAAATTGCTTAAGTGTCCGAGAGATGATTGGATGAAAAGTGATGATTAAGAGGAACAGGTTCAATCAGTTGGCTGTGTGATAATGAACCGTAATGAAAATAAATACCAGAGACGGAAAGAGGGGAAGGCCACACGGGTCCGTGCTATTGGTATGCAGAGCATGTTGTGAGGATGGATCTTTAAGCTCAAAGATACACTGACATCCTTCAGTACAAATAGTGTGTTTATGCTGTGTAGGATAATCTATTAGTGGTTGAGCGTGTGTGTGCATGCCCAGGATTTTTTTCCTCCCTGCAATGAAAGCTGGAATCCCTGCACACTGCTAGCATGCACTGCATCTTAATGATGCCATTAGCATTCAAGGTCTGTAAACTGTGCTGGACTAAGAAGTCCGGAGAACTAAATACAGTCCTGATTAGGTAAACTACAGTTAAACCTCAGCTTTTTTCCATGTTTCTTTTTATTGGAAAGTAGTTTCCATTGTAGTTGCACTAGCATGTGGGAGAATAGAGTGGATTGACTGTGGCATTGTAAAAGAGGTGCATTATCTTTATTTAAGAACTGTGGTGTTCTTTTGCAGGAAAAAAAAAATCATTTCTCTGGCCACCAGGTGGCAGTATGTGCAAAGCCTTTCCAGTACCTTCAACTTCTTTAAGGTTGTTGATTATTTCCAGGAAACTATCATTCATCACTTCTCCAGCTTTGCTGCAATTAGAAGCTCATTTGTAACCCACCGTGGCGGATATGAAGATGGACATTCTGCTGGTGTAATGCACAACATGTGACCATTACACATGGATTCCTGGAATTCATCTTTTAAAGATGCTGCTGTTTTGCAGGTGAAGATGTCTACAGGTGCACAATGAAAGTATCTTTCATTACACCCTTTGGGCGAAGAGGGCCAATTTGCGTTGCCGATGAGGGCGACTCTTCGGAGGCCACAGAAGTCTTTGTGAAAGATCAGGTAAGCAGCTGTGACATTGTTCCACTCACCAAATGTCACCATATCCCAGAGGTCCATGTGACTCAAGAGCGGGACCTCATATGGTGGGAGAAAACCTTTGCTGCTTGAGGACTATGCAAAGGGTCAAAAGCAGAATATGAAGAGATAATAGGTGTTGAAGAGGTGAGAACCAAACATGGCCTCACCAATATAGACACTATTTCTGGAAATTTTAAATCTAATCTCTCAATGAATATATGGAAATCCAAGTATGAGTATAATCATGGGCACCACTTAACGGAATTGACAGATTCCTACCAAGAAACAATTGACCTTTGGCTAAGCCCCCCCACACAGACACACACTTAGTTACCATGGCTGACTTGGACAAGCCATCACAGCTGACTGCATGTTTATGATGGCTGCTGTTAGTGTAGAAACTGCATCAGGTGCTAAACATTGCTGGATGCTCAACCACTTTGCTTGAATAGCTTACAACGCAGTCTTCGTGGCTAGCTTAAGGAAGCGCATCACAGCTAGTGTTATGTGGTTTATATTATATGATTAGTTATCCAAGATTTTGCAAGACATTGCCTTACTTTAGAACCAATGTAGACATTCTTTTTATTTCAAGCTGTGTCAGACCACATAGTTTAATCCACATGAGACATTTCTCCATGTTTTGTTCAGGATTGGGAAATGGGACAAAATGAACATGCTTTTGGGATATCTCATATTGCTGTTGCATGTGCCCCAGATTGTTTTAATATTTTGTGAATGATTTAAATAGCCCAGAAAACAACGTTTGTCAAAGTCCGGGCAGTTGATAATGAATGCTATTGGTTCGTTTGGGTTTATGGGCGGGGCTTAGACAAAGGTCGTTTTGAAGACAAAGGGATATTATGTTGCATGCTGAGCCATCAGTTAGAAATCTGGCATTAGGTGGGTCTGGATACGTCATGTGTGAAGGTCACAGAAAGGCAAACACTTCCTGGCCTTCTGTGGGAATATATAGCTAATCTTAAAAGGTACAATCAAATACACCATTGATTGGTTGCACTTTTTTTTTTTTAAAACTGTATAAATGTAAAATTACAAGAAATTTTAGCTTATGCTAAATGTTTATATGGAGCAGCAGACAAAAAGTGTAATTTAAAGTTGGATTCAAGCCATGTTCGACTTATTAGTTGAAGAAATAATTGAACTGGGAATACAGAACAGGGAAAAGCTGATAATTTATTAACAAGAACTGGAATCCGCAGATGGTGTCCACTCATTTGCATGAAAAAACACTCACATGGTGCATGAGCAGAGAGTTTGGTTTTCAAAGATAATAAAAAAGACACCACTCTAGGATTAAAATGTTATCAAAAAATTTAAATAAATAAATATGGGTGATAGCATACTGTGATTGTATTGTGATGGCAGTCTGCACAGCTTTAGAGCTACAGGTCATCTTTGTCACTGCAATACTGACCCAGCTAAGAAGGCCCCTCCCACCAAGAAGGCATAGCTCCCCCATATTCTCCTGGGACTTGGTAGTTTTATAATTGAGAATCAATAATAGCAATACGACTTGGTCATCTGTGCATGTGAACATCAAGTAAATCACTATTGTTAATGTTTATAGTGCATTGTTCTCTGCATGTGTGTGTGGGTTTATGACAAAAACAAAAACTCCTTTGTGGCCTACTCCTGGCCACAAAGGAGAACTACATAATTTTTCACCAACTACATAATGTTGGTGAATACGGACATCATTTTCAAAA
Source organism: Parablennius parvicornis (assembly GCA_900302745.1). NCBI lineage: Eukaryota > Metazoa > Chordata > Actinopteri > Blenniiformes > Blenniidae > Parablennius > Parablennius parvicornis. Next base: position 40,280 of record OMNM01038442.1, on the reverse strand, counting down.
CCTTGCCGTGTGAACGCCAAACATCTCAAACAAAAACGCGACAATTTGTTTTCATGTGAATATTATCGTTCAAAGAGGGTCTTATATGTCCATCTGTTAAAGGTACAGACGCAAGTCACACAATTATGAGGCTGGTGTAAAATTACACCAGCCTCCTAATCAAGATATGACGCATGTCAAATTACAAGATCACATTTTGAAGCTGGGGCCAAGTACCATGGCAAAGCTGGTATGAAATTACAAGAAGACTTGTGCTTCATGATCTTCACTTACAAGATAATGAGGCTGTTGTGGCGAGGATTAAAATATTATGCATATACAGGTTACATGAGATTATTGTCTTGAGGAGATTTCATGGACGTAATGAAAATATAAAACTTGAAATATTGAAGTGTAGAGGTGATTTTTTTTTTTTTTTTGGATTAAGGCTAACAGCTGTAACTATAAAAATCACTTCAATATGATTGATATCCTATCTATGATTCAGATAACGAATAAACCTATACAGGTTTGCATTAAAATTTGATTTTCTTGCAAGCTTTCATTTAATTCCATGTAATTCAATGAGTTCTACCTGAAAAACTGCCACTGTATAAAACAGCATTATCACATGTTTGAATGGAGCATTTCAATAGAGTCCAGGATACATTTCTGGGCTGTATTGATGATCTCTCTGCTCTTCCTTTTCTTTGTGATTCTTCAGTGCATCTCTTCATCCCTGCAGGAGCTTTTGACCCTCTGCGCTTCTTTAGCTTCCCTTCACGTGTAGAGGCAGAGATAAAAAAAACAATCTCCCTGCACATAACACCACTCATGTGTGCTGTGACTGTGCTTTTACTTGGTGCATTCATGTTTACATGTGATATTCATGAGGATATGGGTGGTCAGTTTCTTTCATGGCTGTGTCCATTGCCGCATGCCAGGGCAGAAAGATCAGTCCCTGAAAGATAAGTCTTTATCCTCCCACTATGTACTCACCAGCTATTTACGAAACTAATCTAAACATTAATGTAGTTTATAGTGTACTTTCCTAATCCATCTTGGACAAATTGTGTTATGAAAGCAAACCAGGCTCAAAAAAGAAAAACAAGAAAGGAAAAAAGATATGATTTTGACATGAATTAAATTTTTCCTCCGCTTCCATTTATTCAAATCTATTTTCCCCTGAAATGTGTTTTTATTTTTAATGAATTTCAACATTTAGTCAACCACAGATAGAAGCTATCAGAGATTCTATAATGAAATTTTTGTTTCAAAGCGATTGACTTAGTAATAGTTATTTAATATTATTTATATATTGCACTTTAGGAAGAAGGAATTGTTTTTTCGTTTAAATGGTGCCATCCATCCATCCATCCATCTATCCATCCATCTTCGACTCTGCTTCATACGAACACTTCACAGACAGGCCCAGCTAATATTAGAACAAAGACCTTTTTGCAGTTACCACAGCTCCACCATGCGGCTCCCATTCTATGTTTATTTATCTGAATAGCTTAAGCTCAAATGTCCAGTTGTTTTTTGTTTCCTAATGACTTCTTAAGTGATTTCATCACCTATCTGGTATGATAACTGACTTTCAAACCATGTACTTTGTCAGGGTGATGTGATTTATTTTCAAAATACATGTTCAGAGCAGGTAATGAAAACCACGGCTGGTGTTTACTGATATATATGTCATGGGGGAAATTGAAATCTGGGGCAATTTAAATTCGTCCTAAGGCCAGATTTGAGGGTAAAACATGACCGTATCAAAAAACATAGAGATGTCCACCATCTTACAGATTTATTTCCGTGCTTTTCATTTTACCTATTTGATTAACATGCATCCCATTTTCACTTGACACATTTTATTGTGTTTAATTGGCAGGCTGCTTTTAAATCATAGATGAAAAGGGTTGAACTTGATGAGAACTCCTAAATAGAGTGCACTCAGTCCCTGGAGGAAATTGAAATTACCCTGGAGTAACTTCCAGCTGCCACTTTCTCCGTCGGAATTTCAAATTATCCCAGAATACAATTTCCCATACGACATAATTTTAAAGTCGTTCTGTTCATATTCCCCAAATTAAAGAAAATAGAAGCGAGCTCAATCACTGAGCAACTGCAAACCCTCTTCCCCACTCGCTTGAACATTTTGCCCCGATTCTAGAGTTGGTGATCTGCCTCCACCAGCACTTCAAACCCATATTCGACTTGACGAAAACTTTTAATTAGAATTGACTTACTGTACTGTACCTTGTAGCGTCGATGCCTGGACGGTGCACCTTAACCACTCTACACGGAGTTGTTTTTCATTTCCCTTTATTTTTCATCAATCACTTTGGCAACGCTGCCATTTCCCCGGAGCGTGATACTTGCTTGGAAAATGGCCATTTTCTTGGTTCTGCATGTAACAGGAGAAAGGCTAAAGCGGGGCACCCCTGCGGGATGTACAAAACAAAAGAGAGGAAAAAAAAATTGAAAGCGATGAGAATATTTTTGTGAAATGATCTTCATTGCCTGGTAAATAGTGAGAGTCAAGTGGCAGCATGGACATGAATATCTAATAACAGCCACTAAGAACAAGAATAAACAATTTCAGCTCTTTAGAAGCTTATGAAATGTAAAATCATGCTTGTTTTTCATAAACCAATGACTGTTCTTAACGAGGTGGCTTTGTTCAACATAAAGGTACAATACTTTGTTCAAGGAATTAATGTGTTCACCAGTTTTGTAGACATGAAAAACAGAATTAATTGCCTTTGCAGCAGATTCAGACAAAAACCCTAATCAGAGTTTAGCCTCCTTTTTAGCATGCACATCCTGTGCATCCCTGATCCACCTATAATCACTCAGTTTGAGACAGCCTCGCTAGATCCGATCCCCAGATTTCTCCGACAAATTAGTACTTGCCACTAAAACCAACATCCTGGCTCTTGTGGCTACCCTTTCAGTGCCAGCCACATTATGTTCTATTTTTCAACGGTGTATGCCCCCCGGCCGTTTAAAAAGGCAAAGATCAAAACCCTGTTCATGCATCAGATCCTTAACACAGGTCCATTCAATTCTAACCCCTTCATGCCTCAAGTGCTGGAAGACAGTCACTTAACTGGTGATCAATCCAGCAGAAAGGGAGTCTTCTGAGACCATGTATTGCTGTATTACGTTGGCACCTACATAATAAAAAGTGTCTGCACAATATGTATGGCACATTGGTGTGTGGCTGTTTGCATCAGTAGAGATGCAGGACTCTGTTTATCCATCAGTTCAATGTAAAATGGCTGATAAATCTAATCTGTGCACTTTATATCAGACTTCAAACTGAAGGCATATGGCCTGATTTATCTGAAATCAAGTGCTCTGATTGATGCTGGATTGCAGTGACCTACTCTCATGCCAACTGTTGGATTATTAGGACCCCAAGAACAACATCTATGGACATTGGAGGCTTCTTAGGCTCTGCTTATGTAACAAATTTCAAGTGAAGATGCATGGTTTTTCATTTTCAATTCAGAAAATTTAGAAAATTATGTCCGTGTCCACAGAAAATGCAGAAACCCTGAAAACTATGTAATTTTCATGTTGGGCCACTTGTGTGTGCCATTGTGCACAGAGAACTATAAACATTAAAAGTGACAAGTACACAGACATTCGAATGGACTGACGAAGTTGGATTGCTATGAGTGACTCTCAGCTCGTCTCAGGAAAACATGGAGTCATAACACTCTGGAGGCCGCCATTGTTGTTATTCTCCAGCTGCATGTGCATTTGCAGAACAACTATTCACTACAACTGTGGCGCGCATGCGCAGTCTGAGTTTCAAAAAAGATCAGTTTTGCTTCATATACATGGAGATCTCGTCAGAGGATATTCCAAATTTTTCACAGAGGGAGAAGTTTTCAAAAAAACTGTGTTGTCAGTGACTCTGAGCACTGTTGTTGTGTAAACAGACCACAAAAACATAGACTGAGAGGCAGAGAGACAAAAGCTCTTCAATAGATATTTTGAACTATCGCAATGAATAACAAGCTTGATGAAATTCAGTATATTTTACTGTCTTACTGATTTCATGATGATAATCAGCTACTGGCACACTGCAGCCTATAAGATGGAAATAATAACACCTCAACACTTTATTTGTGCTGGTTTAACACTTTATGGGATAAAGGTAAAATGTCATTAAGTCTTCAACTCCATCAATATCACACTAAATTTCATATTTGTACAGTAATAGTCCTCTAAAATGAGATGACAGCACTCTATGCCTTTTCAGTCTAATGAAAACTGAAGTACTGTACCTACTTTACAATGTTTTCCCCCCCGTGTGTCCTAAGCTCTGCAACAACCAGCACACAAAGAGGAAAAAACAAGAGGGTGGCGTAGCTGTCCCCAGGGCACCACTCTGTGTTACACACACATAAACAAACTGTAGGTTCTGAAGCTTTGCTTGACTCCGAGCTTTAACTCAGATGTGCTGGGCAAATAAATTGACACCCACTGATCTGCGGGTTTGTCAACTGCATGCCCGGAAGACAAGAGTGCTCACTGTTTGTTTTCTGTCCGTGGAGATATTGCTTATATTGGCACAGCTGGTGGCGAATTGTGCACATACCAAGCCTTCAAAACTGCAGAATAAAGAAAAAAGAATGGGAAGAAAAAAGATCGTGATTACTATGTTTTTCTTTTAATGCAGTTCAAGGATTTGATGCAGGTCAAATACACACCATTTAAACCGAGAGCTCCAGCTGAGACAGCAGGTGGTTCAGCATCTCTCGGTTTGCAATCAAAACACTTAGTGTCTTGTGATGCTCCGTCCTAATCTGCTGATGGGAAGAAGAAGAAGAAAAAAAAACCTAACAGGTCTACAACTGCCCTGGCTTCAGTTGGATTCCTCTTGTGGTGCTCTTCTCAGGCTCCTCAGCAGCATTACTGCCTGCGTTTTGGAACGCAGCAAAAGCACAGGGAGCCTGGTGTGAGATGTCAGATAATCCCACAGCAGAGATGGACTGTATTAGTTACAGATAACATGCTTCATTTCCCACTTTGGCACCGTGTATCGGTGGCTGAGAAAAAAGGACTGGCAAGCGCCGACGGCTGGAGCTGCCAAAATGACTTCCCATGTGACCTTACGGTGCTAGACCGACGACTATTGCCAAAGCCAGTGGTAGGATCCTCAAGAAGGAGAGCGGAGGCAGGATTGGAGGCATCAGCAGAAACAGACAGGCAGATTGTAAATTTGGATGTTGGTATTTATTCATACTTAACTTTCAGTAGTACTATTTGATGTGGTTTCAGTGAGGAAGTATGCTGGTTTACACCCATTTCTGATCCCAGTCATTTCTTCCATCTCGACTCGGCAGTAAACTGTATACGAGTGCCTGACATAAGAAAATTCTGTCCAGTTGATTGGAATGAAGCGTTGTTCAAAAGTTGGCATTGTTCCAGTTGAGTGCAATACTGCAAGTTTAAAAGTAGTATGCATGACTTCATGAAAGCGTTTCTTCTTTGTGTTTTTAAATATATGAATAAGATCATTATGCCATATTTCAACTCAGGATAAACTATAGTAGAGCTGCACATGATAAATGGATTTCACTTATATAGTTTTTTTTAACTTCTTGTGCAGTGAAAGCATTTGACACTGTTCACATTCATCCACTGACACATGCATTCATACACCAGTGGAGGCAGCTGCCATGCAAGGTGCTCAGTCCATGCATTGGGTGGAATTTGTGGCTCAGCTTCTTGCTCAAGGAGACTCAGAAGGCTGGGGAATGATCCTTAAACCTTCCAGAGAGATGGCTACTCTACCTAACCCGAGACTGAGGCACAAAAAGTGATACAAAAAATTATATATAAACAATGTTCAGACTAAAATGTCACATTACACAATGCTATGTTGAAATATGTAAATCTTCAAAATTGGAATTTAACCTGTAAACACTGCCCTTGTCAACTTAGAAAAGTATTTATATTGCATGCAGTAATGTATTACACCTTTTAAAATCTGACAGTTGTAGGTGTGAAGGCAAGCTACACCCAGGACAGGTTGCCTCTCCATCTCTGAGCGAACAGAGGGACAGATACATGAAAACTTCACACTGAAATGTCAGGACTCAAATGCACAACCTTGTTGCTATGAGTGCAAACCACCACACCACTATGTGGCCCCTTCTAATTATCTGTAGAACAATTACATTTATGGTACAAACATAGTTGTCAATGGTATGCTTTTCTTCTCAGTCTGATGACGTTTGAAAATTAAATCCACAAAGTCCAAATTAAAAGTTTGATAAAGAAAATTTCTCAACTCCAGTTTGCTGTGCGTTGAAGAAACAAAAAAACAAACAAACATCATATTATTGGTCAGGAGCAAAGTTGTATGATCTGTTTTAAAGTATGTTCAAATCATGCTCAGAAAACTAAAAATATTTAAATTTCTGAGTAGTCAAAATTTAGCAAGTTCTGCTAACGGTGGCAATTTTCAATACAGTTCAAGGGATGAGACACTACAGTGAAGCTCCAGTCAGCTTACTTCTGCCTCGGCTGCCTCGACTGTGGAGCCCATGTGTACCTCTTGTCATATCTACTGTTTCACACAAACTGCCCCTGACCAGCAACCGACTAATGAACGAGAGGCAGGACAGGACCCCACAGTGGCTTGACAAATTGTGCGGACCTTGCAGGAGTATCACAAATGTCCAAGAATCTATGTCTGCCTCTTATCGCAGAGGTCCAGGAGAGGCATGGATGCATTTGAATTCAGGCAAAAACTATATCAGTGCAGGCAATTCTGCTGGAGATACTCCTTTTACTGACCTCCAGCCAAAAGAATTATCTGACTCGAGGATTTAAATGCTGCACAGGGCACAATTTTGGAAATTTCCAGGTGGCCCTCTACTTTTTCGAGCCTCTGTATAAGTGCGATGTTCAAATGTTACCGAGCTTTATTTAAAACTGAGGCCCACCCGTCATGCACTTTTGATAAGTGATGTCTTAGAGTTTAGAGAAGCAGGCTAGAGATAAGAGGTGCTGCACTGTGCAGTCTACTGCTCCATCACGTGGTTAAAATTGAATATATATGCGATGGGTTAAATATAAAGATCGATAAAGTTGCCCTCCTTCAAATCCTTACACTTCCTTTTTCTCAGACATAAAATCTGAGGATAGTATTCACTTGCTGCCTGATATATTTCATCTACTTAAAATTCCATTAATAATGAGATAGTCATAGTGGATACGTTTCTGTATTGATATAGATTTTAGAACTAGATGTCAATCAAAAAGGGTCCAACTGTTTATTGATCGAACTGTGAACATTAATGGGCTATGAGTGTTGGTTAACTCTTTATGTCAGGAAGATCTGCAAAGCATGAGCGACTTAAACATTTTAAACCCGAGAGTGTTTCAGATCTTCAGACACCAAACGGTTCCGTCTTCTAAAGGTAACTCTAAACCAATCATATAAACTGCAGAATGGCTGCATATGTTGATGCTATGTGTAAAACTTAAATGAGTTTTATACACAATCTGTGCTTGAAGTCCAGAGAAACAATGAGATTTGTTGCAGGAAGGCCTTTGCTCTGATCTTTTATAATGAGGTGATCAACCAGGTGGAGGTAAATCTGTGTTTTCACCTTCAGTGTCATGGATGTATTTCTCCAGAGTGCTGAGATATGGAAAAAACATTGTGCCAAAACTCTCTGGGTGAAAAAATGTTAGTAAGAAAGATAGTTTCTAACCACAAATATGAATTAGCCACAGACCTATTTCTGGGAAAGATTTAGATGTACTTAGTCAACCAGAGCTTTAAAATGGCTATGAATAAAGATATAAAAATAAAGAAAACACTGGGTGCGTATGTCACACAGTGTCTTTACAGTAATAGCTGGATGCTCAAAAAGTCGGCTGTGAGAAGTCATCTCAGACACTCCTCTGAGCTTTGTTTAAGGGTAAAAGTAGGTAATGTAAAATACGAGGCTACAGTAAAGGTTTGTCCTCACTGGGGTCATGCTTGACAGCAACACTTCCTTGTCGTTCAGTGGTTAAATTAACTCCTGCGTCTGATTAAGGTTCATCTTTCAAATCACTGCCTGGAGGTATTCTGGGCATATCTAACTCCAACAGAATTTTGGTAAGTGTGGCTCTTGAAGTAATTGACCATTCTCGGTCAGGTGGCACCAAAATTGATACCAGACAGGCTGGAAAATCATACAAACAAGCACTTCCCTGTATCTCCTATAAGGTCTGTTGTACTCAGCAGCGCAAAGCTGTCACGCTATTAAAGATCTTCACAACAGAAGTGAAAATATGGCATAAACTTGACATGAGGTCTTAGTCTTGGTGAGATTTCTCCCACAAAATGACGGCAAATCAATTTTGGAGACACTTAATTTGTTTTACCTCTATACTTACATTGATATTTGATTATGTGCTTTGTGAAAAATGTATGCAGATGGATGTGTGCGTTTTATGAGTCACTTTGCTGTGACTTACTTATTTTTGCCGACAGGCCAGTTTTGCTGTACTTATCTCTCGCTGTGCTTGCAGTATATGAATATATCAACGCCAAGCGTTACTGAAAAGTTACTAGATAAGTACATTCTTCTAATGTGTGGCAGCTCGTGCGGTGTGGTATGCAAACATATAGCAGCTAAGACAGTATTCTGTGTGCTGTGATAAAGATGGTGAAGAACTGGTTCACTGCTAGAAGAAGCTGGAGGCTTTATCCATTCCAGTCTGAGGGATTTACGGAGGGAGGAAATCTGCCACAGTTAAGTGACTATTCTCTATGTATTGCACTTATAGTATAACTTGGCGATCAAAACCAAAATATGATGGCAATGCCAAGATATGCTGACGTTTCTTAGAAATTTAAATGCCACATTGTGGAAGTGAGAGAAAGACAATTGCATCTGAAATCAAAGTGGCACTTTATTGATGAATCAACTGAATGTGAAGAGGTGAATTTCTTTCACTTCATTTGCACCTGAGGGGAAACTCAAACCGCATTAAAGATTATACAAGCAGGCGCACTGGATACATAAAAGAAACACCATTATATAAAAACAATCAAAATCATTATATAAAAGTGTGTGTGACTAAAACACGTATATATTAGAATATAAACGTGACAAAGAAGTGTTGCCTTCTTGCAAGAGGTACTTAGATTTAGGGAGATAAAGGAGAACACACTCCTGTAACCCCAATCAAATGATTTCTGTCTTGTGTGGGGATTGAATAAAACCAGAAGGTGAAATAGGTAACAGATGACATTACTGACATCAACTTTCTCTTTCAGGAGTTATTACACCAGTTCTCAGACTCATGTAGTGCCGTAGATTGATGATACGAGAGACCTACAAGCACGGACAGAAGGCAGAAGAACAGTGTCATTATCTATAAAATGAAGAGAAGAGGTGAGAGGACATAGTCATGAGGGGAGCCGGTTGAAGTGAAGAGAATGTCAGAGTAGATGTTGACTAGAGCCCCATTTATATGACAGTGTTTCAATGAAAATGCATAATTTTAAAATTTTTAATTTCAGGGAAGTTTTGCATTCACATCGCAACATTTTGAAAACGATGTCTGTTTAAACAGAGCAGGAAGGCAGGAATGCTAAAAATGATGTAGTGATATTGCTTTTGTAATGGAATGACTCATGTGGATATGTATGTATATATATTATAAATGTTGATATGTGATACGTATATATCTCAAAATTCCCATTTCTGACTTGTACGATGCATGATCCTCAGTACTATTATCACTAAAATTATGTTGGGGAGTTGAAAGCTAAGTCATTTAATTTTAAATAAATGCAGGAAGTTATGGTTTGTTTCGCCAACCAGTGTCATTTTCATGAACGTCAACATACGAACATCGTGAACAGTCACATGACTTTGTCGACCATGCTCTAACGAAACCAACCGTACATCTACAATGACACACGCAAAGAAAACTGTTTTCACCCAAATTATTTGTCTCCTGGGTGAATCCAAATTCTGTCACTGTCAGATCATATAGGCTGCGGTCTCCAATGCTGAAGACGGATGGTTCCTGAATTTTATCCTGAACAACTCTATCCGAGACTCAATGAAAGGTCTGTAATATAATGATAGATGACTGAATTGAAAGAAAGAATGAAGTAATACTATGTTTGACTTATGCAATGAAGAGTTTACACCAGTTGATGAAGTAGCACCTAAAGGACTTACTTGAGTTGAAAGAGAAGGCGGCTGATAAAGAATGCGCATTTGCTTTTGAATTAAGTTTTCCCCACTTGAAGGCCGCGGAGAGCACAAGGTTAGAACAAGGTTAAAAACAAAATGAGAGCACTAATTTCAGAGAGGACGGCCAAATCATTTTTAATGTGATCACTCAGGATTCAGGGATCATCTCAAGGTAAATTAACTCTTATTAGCCTCCCGGCCTCGTCAGTCAGGCGGAGGAGTCTCTGGCATTTCTCACCTCGAGCTCTCCTTCTGTAAATGTGTGCTTATTTCATTGCGAGGTGCCAGCCTCTTGAAGTTTAATTAATTATCTCTCTGGAAAAACAGCAATAACAGCGGCATACTGTGGGGAGAGCTTCTATGTGTGTGTGATTGCGGGTGAACGTGAAGGAGACTCTCGGTGAGGGCGAATGCGGATGATGGGTGCAATTGACTTTGCATCAACAGAAGAGTGCCTGAGAGTCTTCGAGTGCGGACACTCCTCGGCGCGAGCGAAGTTGAGAACACCTTCCTCACTTCCTCGTGCTAGGCGAGATCACATTCGCAATCACGCCTCCGCAGTGAGACCCGACTCCCAGCCATGCCGCTCTTTAATTGCCACCTGGATTTGGAGGCCTGTCACACAGCGCGGACCTTTGGAGAACGCTGGAAGCGGCCAAATTACTGGCAGACGGGGAATTACGCCCCTCCCCGCTCCCCCACGGGGTCGTGAGATAAGCCAGAGGGGTCGTGATGTGAGCAATGGAAAAGGAAAGATCATATTTCTGCAACACTGAATTATCAGGTATGAGCTCCTGGTACTTTCTGGTAAAGTCCTGAATAATTTCAAGCCTAAAGGTTTGTTCTAATTAATCTGAATAAAACATCCTCAAGTGGGTGAATCATCAGTCCACACTCGTCAGGATCAGCGTGATGAGCAGATATGGCTTAGTTTCAAAGAGTCAACCGAAAACAGAAACAAAAAAAAACAACATATTCAGACATGCGATTTTGTGTTAAAGCAAGTTCAAGATTTGCCATTTTTTCTGAAACCTGTAACCTCAGTTTTTGAAGATTTGAATAGCATAGCACCTCCGAATCAACACCTCAGGGTCTCTTTGGGAAACATGTCAGCGTTCTCCGTCAGAAAGAAAAGTTTGCCTAAAGTATTCATGTCTAATTTATTCTATAAAAGTGTCTCAGAATGTGAATGATTACAGTATTTCATCAAGTAGGGACAATTTCAGAATCGTGTATTGATAATTAGTTCATATATTCCATATGCACAAGGCTCATAGAGCACAGCCCCACATTGAATAGTTGTCACCAGCCGCCACTCTTTACTGTAACGTTTTAGACAGCCGGACAACAGAGAGAAATCCCCGGGATTTTCTAGAGGAGCTTCAAAGAGTAAAGGTTCGAGAGCTAACAATGAAGATCATTAACTTTGAAAGGTTACAACAGAGAAACACGGCCCGATGAGGTAGAGGTGATGGGCTCTGTAAATCCGTCGTCAGACAGGGAACATGGCCGCCACTTTACCTGCTTAACATAAACAACGCTGTCACAATAAACACGCTCGCATTCAAAGTAAAAAAAGACGCCGTTTCCAACTTTAAAAGTGAAAACAACCTAAAAGTAGATCAGAAGTGTATTTGAATACTTTGTGAAGATTATATGCCGAAACCCCGGCTGCGCTGCAGACCATCTTTGTCATTTTGAACGATAAAGGAGCAAATGTAATAACAGATAGGAGTCTCAAATATCAAAGAACAGTTGCCAGAGTGCTAACTGTTCTTTTTTTTTTTCTTTTTTTGTATTTAGAAATGCAGCAAGTTTCCTGACAGCATTTTATTTGAAGAATCATTGTAAGGTGTTAGATAAGCTGTGACTGTAGCTGTCGACAATTAAAGTTAATAGGAAATGTCATTGCTGGAGGCGAATGGCTTTAATGAAACCGGATGTTTCGCTGAAAAACTTTAGAAAGTGTCTTGAGTATTTTTTTTTTTTTTTTTTGCTTTTAACAAGTTGCAGGTAAGAATAACGGCATCGCTCTGACTCACCTGGTGCTGCTTCATTACTTTTGGCATATTTTTAGACATAACTAGGCTCGGTCTTATCTTACT
>OMNM01038434.1:4483-14494 GCA_900302745.1 Parablennius parvicornis | reverse complement strand
ATCTTGTCTTTCAGTTCAATCACGGCACCGTGAGCTTGTGTCGGCTTCTGGCGAGTAGCTTGGCTTAACCGTCGCTGATGTTCATTTTCATCACTGATTATTTTTGATACCTCACTAAAAATCTCCTCATCAGTGACATTGCTCTTTGAGGTAAGAGGTCTCAGTCTTTGTCGCAGGTCTGCGTACTTGACTCCGAGGCCTTGATAGATTGTGTGCAGGAAAACTTCCTGGATCGTTCTTGGGTCATAAGAGATGTCTGCATTGGCCTGCTTTGACTGAAAGATAAGTTTCTGTTTGAGCCCAATCATGCCATATAAAAACTGCTGAGGTGACTCTTGTTCAGACTGTCTTGCGCACATTAACTCCTGGAACATTTCGGTTGTTGCCTTTTCTCCAAGGTGGGACCTGAGGAAGCCCTGAAGTTCAGGAAGAGACAGTTCATCTTTGAGCATGTCCCTGAAGGTGAAGGTTTGATGATTCTCAGTACACCTCTCACAATTTCAGCTTCTGCAAATCCTTCCTTTATTCCTTCATTGATCTGCTTTGTGAGACTGTTATAGCTGATCTCAGAGTTATTGTCTCCAATTTGTCCTCCAAACACTTTAAATTCTCTTCGAGGCAGGTAGGAAAGGTCTTTGAGGGTGACTGGTCCCTCTGCACAAGGTTGTGAGTGACTTTGTCTTCTAGGTTTTGCTGGTGGTTGGGCTGCCGTTGTTTCACAGAGCCTGATCCTCTCACCCAGAGTCTGATATGCTTTCCTCAACTCCTCCACTGATTCAGTTTCTTTGTTTGCTTTTGCTTCAGCTTGAATGTTTGGTTGATTGTTGATTGTTGGTGGTGGCTCTGGCAACATAGTGGATGGGTGTGAACCGCCCATGAGTGGTGTTACAGCTTCATCAGCGAGTTGTGCAGTGAGGCTGATCATTTGGATCACTCGATCAATCAGATCATCCAGCATAAGTAACTGACTCCTACCCTCATACCCTCATCCTCGAGTCCCAGCAGGGTTGGGGATTGCAGGTATGAAGTGACATAGTTCATACAAGCCTCTTCATCTCTCTCATTTAACTGTATTGTGTCCTTGTTCTCATCAGCGAGACTCTTTGCTAACTCAAAGAGATCCTTGTTGGAGAGTGTGAACAAGCGTCCTCTTAAGCTCCATACTAGTTCCTTCCGTGTTGACATCTTGTGGTATTTTTGGATGTTTTGTAATTACTCTGTTTGGACTTGGTTGCGCTTTACTTCCCTTACAGCAGTGCAGTTCCACTTTGAGACGAAGATCTTTTTCCACAAATATATATCTTGGCAACTAACATTTCTGATTTCACAAATAATGAACAAATAGTATATTCTGGGTTCATAAACAAATATCAAATCACATCAGGAGTCCTACTAAATAAATTGGAGCAGTAAATCATGTGCAAAAAGCAGTAAAAGATTCGCAGTAGGAACATACTAAATCCTTTGGCGAACTCTCAAGATGACATCAACTCTCACGGTACCGTGAAATCTGGCGAGACTACGGCTCAGTTTTCCCGCGGCTGAATAGCTCTTCAAAAAAGTCGCACTCGTACGGTCTATCACTCACAGAGGTTATACGAATCTCAGGACTGTCATTTACGGTGAATTTAACCATTTACTGACCTGTAAAACAGAGGATGAGTTAGAGAAATAATCACAGGAGCACTGGGGTCGTTTCCCAGATTGCGTCTGAGGGATAACAGGAAGTCCGTCCTCAACAGGCAGCCCGGGGTGGGCGTACACAATGCCAAACGTTCCGCTATTTTCTCTTTAACTCATATTTTTACAGTAATACACCTCACAAATTTAAAACAATAACTATTCTAGTCAAACTAGTGGATTTGCACAAACTAAGTGCTTATGTGAAATTGTGTCTTTTACAATATACAATCATTATTTTAACAGAATAACAATCACAAATGTGGTTGCACATATTTGGGTGCACCACAGTTGCATTCCTTTACAGGTTTACCAGGTACTGTTCATCTGACTGGGAGGAGGCCCGGAGGCCGGCCCAGGACCCGCAGGAGAGATTACATCACTGGTTTGGTCCGGGAGCGGCTTTGGGTCTCCCCAGGAGCAGAAGATAGAGACAAAGCAGTAAAGAAAAAGAAGACCTTTCTCAAGCCGTAATTTGTGGTTTTAGCTATATTTATGGCTTTCAACATAAACTCAACATTGATTACCTGAAGGCAGCATGTAGGTAGCACAATGCGAATTTTCTTTGTCAAACTATTACACCATTATGTATTCAAATGTCACGTTGGTGACTTTGAACTGCAAGATATGGTTTTCTTTCAAGCTTAAGTTGAAGTTTAATGTCCACAACAGATTTTACAATAAAATAGATGTTTTACATATAATAGTGTGAAGGTTTCAGGGAGCCACTCTAAATGAGTTGAAGCGTCACAGGTTACAGATCCCTGGAATTAGGGATAGATAGAGGGATTACGTTTTGCCTACAGTTCATGCATCTTTGCCCTTTAGGAGTTTATTCAATACTTTTCTATTTTTAGTCAGTGGTTCACCTATTGTGTCAATTTCTGTTTAATTCAAATAATCCATGCCGATGTGGTAAATAAATGACAAACTCTTAAACCTTTAAACATTTTTGAAATCAGACACGTCTCAAGTGAGAAGTCAACTATAGAAAATCCTCTAAATATATTTCTGAGTAATGAAAGAAAGGGGGAAAAAAGAATGAAATCCCCTACCTTGTTACCACCTCGACAGAGCTGATTACTCACACCATGAAGTGAGTGTAAATGTCAGACTATTGCTTTCAGGAAGTTGCAGATAATGGGTGACACAGACACCCTGGATCTCAGTAAACACTGCAACAGCCACATTGTGGCCAGACAGCTCTAAGCGTGATACCATAACCAAGGACAAGCTCTCTGGGGGTTGTCCAAACTAAAGAATGCCACAAGGATGTGTCAAACCAGCTTACCAAGAGAGAAATATGCCACTGTCCACTTCAGCCTCAGTTTTTTGTTTTTTTTTCCCAAGGTATAGATACAACCCCAAAGACTTGAATATTCCAAGTGCATCGCAGAATTTATTCACTCATGCATTGAAATATTTTGTCTTCTGAGGCTAGCTGTCAGTAGTCACATGTGAAGATGACAGCGCTGCCAGGCTTATTCCCTTCCTTTCTCTGTTTTCATCTTTCTGTCTCCTTTTTTTATCCTCTCCCTTCCTCCCCCTTCTCTATTACCCACTCCCATTCTCTCGATGCCCTCCACCCTGTCTCTCCCCCTCTTTGCTGACCCTCAAAGACAGAGCGCCCTGTTTTTGTCTGTCTGCCATTGTCCACCAGCCCAAGAATACCAATGGCCAGGAGCTCAAAGCAATCAATTCCTCCAAGGTAGATCCACTGTGTGCCTGACATCAGCCTCCCTGATTATTGTCTCAGAACGCAAGCCAATCGATAGCAGCCACCATCTCGGCTCCTCGCCGCAACAACGCTGGCATCACACTGGAAGCCCCGGGTTTCTAAAAGCGCTCCAAGACTGATCGAATTCAGCTTCAAACCGGAGTCCCAACAAAACCTGAAATGTTTCTTCAGAATGCTCTTTGACACTCCTATCTTGTGAATGGAGTTGTTAAAATAGGGATTATCTCTACTGTATTGTAGAAAATAACTTAACAGCCTTTCCCGGGTCTTGGAGAAAGTAGTGGAATTGCTAACTTCCTTTGGCAGAAGTGTGAAGTTGGCAGCGCTACAACAGTATGCCGTGCAAACTGAAATGAGGACATTAAGATTCTGCCAATGCTCCGACAATCCTCACTGATGCGCTGAGTTATTGAGGGTGATGTTAAACCACCGAGTAGGAGAATGGTGCTCAATTGAAGCAAAATACAATAACACTATGCTACAACTTTCCTCTGATCTTTTTCTCTTGCAAAGAGGTAATATGAGTGACTTACTTCTTTTTTATATAGTTTTCCCAGCAGCTGCAAAACAGTTTCTCAACTATCATGTTTCAGATTGCTTGGTAACAGCATGATGAGCTGAGAGGAATTACTTTCCTTTTGATATTTGTATATATTTTTAATAATACATTGGCTTAAGTAATACACTCTGGTTTTCTTAAAGAATATTTCTGACACATGAGGTGAACACGAATGTTTACTTCAAAGAACTGGACTTAGTCAAAAGAAAACTGTTGCCAACAGGCTGCATCACACTGGTAGCCAACATATTCAGCGCCTGCAGCAGTAGTAGTAGAGGTATTTTTTTCTGGATAACTGCTGCTTTGACTTATATGTGCACAGTGGACAGCTGTAAACACACACTTCACACGCTTCAGGTGTGATTTATATGAAAAGGCTCCACGGTGAAATAACTCATGGAGCATATCACAAGCCTCAGTTGTAGCTTAAATGCCAGTGTCCTAAAAGAAATAATGTGGTTGATCTCTATCATCACGGCCTCATTGATGTAACGTATCAGTACTCCCTGGCATTTGTCCAAACCTGGACTGGAGGCCGATGAAGGGCAGTGACTCCAGGCTGTGATGAGAAACGGTGCACAGGTGCCGTCCTTAAGTAATGCCATCAATTTAGCCAACTGTGACATATATTAGGGGTTTCACTCACATAGATAGTCTATCAATCCCTCTATTTCGTGTATATGCTCACTTTATCACGACAGGGGTCATGTTGAGAGTCAGTGCCTGCTGAAAATATGTAAAAGGCAGAGTGGATAGATGGATATTCAACATGGGGATCTACGGTCACAACTTTAATAAACATGCCATTGGACTGTGGGAAGTTGTTGGTGGAAAAACCAGCACTGGCATATGAAGAACATGCAAACTCAACAGAAAATATTTGATGGTGAGCAAGTCTGAAGCAGGGACATTTTGGTCGACTCATCAGTGTTAAGCATCACACCAACTGTTTGTGATATGCAAGGTAAATATAGACATTTGTCTATTTCAAGCAAATGTTAAAACAGGTTTTATTAAATGTCTTTTGGTACCACTCACATGACTATATCATGATTTAGCACCATTAGCACCACCCAGCATTGTGTACTCTATAAAAACCTGTGATTAATTATCCTAAGAAAACCATAATCGGGTCAATCAACATTTTCTCTAATTTGTTTAACAAGGGAAAAAAAAAAAGGGAGGTCTGACATTTAATTACGAAAATGTATCAATTCCTCTTTTGCTCAGCTTTTCTTTCAGACTGAAGCTGCTTCCTTACAGTGTGGAGCATGCTTGTAATAAATGAGTTTGTATACTCAAGGGTGGGATCAAAGGCCTACCATCAGACCTTTTTTATTCCTTGTCCACTGAGCTTTTTCACAGCAGAACTAAATTACAGATTTGTTTCGAAGCAATGTTAACGTTTTAAAGTCTTAATAATTGTAATGGGGAAATGGTCATAATCAATGAAAACTTCTATGTACACTGCTGACGTATGTTACTTATCCAGAGTTCCAGTGCAGTGATTCTCAGCACTGGTAATGATGAGCCGCTGCCCAGCATGCTTCAGAAAAGTTCACATTTCATTTGTAGCGAGATGCCCGTCCTCTACTCCAAATCCTCATGTGACCAGTGTCCACATCAGTTTTATGTAATGTACTAAGTTCCCATATGCAATTATCCACTAGTCTCTTTAGGCTGAAATGAACATGAGAATGGTAAGTCACACTAAGTGCTAAAAACACTCTCAGATGCATCTCTGCTTCAACACAATTCAAATGATGGGTCATCATGAGGCTTCTGCAGAGTTTGATGACGACCCATTTATCTTAAGAGCACTGAACCAGAAAAAAAAAAACATGTAAGACAGCGCCTTGGCTGAGAAACGGTGGCGTAAGCCACGTGTGGGTAATCATTACTACACATGCACATAATTTGAGGTGATTTTAAACAGACATTTGGACCATGCGAGGACAGGGGGGAAAACTAAAAAGTCCAATGTGCTTAACATGAATTGAAAGCCTGTTTTATATAACAATTCTTGAGGTGTCCATGCTGCTTTGTATGCACAGTCCACAGCAACTACATCCATCGATTTCCATTATTAAAATATGCCTTCACATCTTTATTGGAATATGTGTGAAAAAATAAACGATCAACGACGACCTGTCAGATATTTTTGAATCGATTATATCAAAAAAGGGTACAGGTAGTTGGGATTCTCAACTAAAAAAACCACCAAGTCCCAGGAGAATATGGACTGGGACTCATGACACCCTGAAGGCCACCATTGTTGATATTTTCCATCTACCTGTGCATGTCTAAATGAGCTATTTACGACAATGGTAGTTTTAGAAAAGCTGCGATTTCTTCTGTTTCCACGGACATGGAGTCAAGGTTCCCAAAAAGTAAGGCTTTCCTTAAGCCCTATAAAAATACTTTAGCTGATGAATTCATCATGTAAAGTTTTGTTTATTTTAGCGGTTTTCATTGTATGGTGGAATAAAAGCACAACTGCATGATGATACAACATGATAGGTACAGTAAGTTCTGACTTTACTGCAGACTCGGGAACTGTATAGGATAACATTGTCTCTCACAAATCAATTTTATATTGTTTCTTTTTGCAATATTCTTCATTAGGAGTGTCAATTTCAAAGTTGTGTTGTCATTTACATGGTATTTTACTGAAAATGAATGACAGCATAATTGGCTGTAAATAATGTTTTAAAAAAAGTACATTATGAAAAATGTATATGATCGATGCATTTTTTTATTTTCTTGAGTGTATTTTCTGAACGATTACCAAAATCCATGCCGGTTTTAATCTTGCTTTCTGATGCAGATCTGTGAAGTTGTCCAAAAACCTCATTTGAAACCCATATTTTTTCTTTAATTTTTATGGCAAAACACGACTTGACTTTAGGAGGCATATCAAACCTGCACAGACTGTTGGCCAAAGTCTCTCCCTCCTCCAGAGACATAATGTCTACAGCATTAGGATATATGTTTTCACAAAAAAAAAACAAAAAAAAAAAAACACCTCAGATTATTGATATAATGCTTCCTTGTTCACATTAAGGTGACTGGATTTCACTGATGATCTTTGGACTGACATCTCAGTGTGTTGTTTGCTACTCTTAACACAACGCCGCATGTTTGACACCCCTGATCCACCTGTTATCATAAAGTATAAGAATTGAATAAGGGTATTGGATTGGAGAACATTGTATGACATTCAATGTAGGCTTTAAAATTAGAGCCCATAATAACCCCTTCAGGCTTTTCTTTTGGAATAAATGTCAACATTCGTGATCCGACCAATACAACCTGCATTTTCAGGTTGTCTTTACTGAATCCTGTCTGTTTTTATCTCCTCTGTGTCCCTATTGCTTTTTTTATTCATACTTTAAAAGGTGTATTTATTGAACCCCATCAACCACCTGTTGGATGCCACAGCGGCTGCCAGAATCAAAAGGTTAATCAAAAGGTTAATGATCTCCTGACCCCCACTGCGACTTAAGCTTCACATATCCAGGTAATCTGAATATTGCTGCTGCTGTGCGTGTTGTCACACTGGCTGCGCTGTGCAATGTCAAGTGCATTGCTGACCTTTTTGTCATGTCTGGACATGAGCTGAAGTAAAGGAAACTAGGAGAATTTGTTTTGGTTGACGAGCCTGAAATATCCCTGAAGACCTGAATTTTTCTTCTCGTCACATGTCGGCAGGACGGTCTACAGACAACAAGGTGTAAGTGGCCTTCCGGATACAACATCAACTCAATATGATATTGGACTATTACAATTATTTTCAAATAAAAAGTGAAAACTTTCATTGGTGTCTGTTTCCATGACAATGCTGCTTAGAGCCACTGAAAATGCAACTTTTTGAGAATGGGTGACAACATGTTACTTTTTGAAAACTCGTGGCCCGACATGCTATAACTACATAGTTTTTGGCATTTCTGCCTTGTCCTTGTAAACGTACTTTGTTTTTAAAATGTTGCAGAACATTTTCCGAAAGGTAAAAATGGGTCTTTATCTGACAGTATACTGTGGCAAAACAAAAACTACTTGAAATAATTTCAATTTTTGGGTCGTCATCAAATGTGAGAAATTATAAAAGAAATTCTATAAAAGATTCTTTGTGTGATAACATATTAACCACTTTGTCTAAGCAGATCTAATCACACTTTATGGCCAATCAACACAGAAAAAAAAGAAAAAAACAGAAAAATAAACAATTTACATTTTTATTGCCACTGTATGACTAAACCAGCTGCGAAGAGCCACTTTAATGAAGCTTGTTTGACTCTTGTAGTATATGTATCAATATGAGCTTCTCTTCTAATGCTGTGTTCATACTTAAGGTTGTGGATTGGCAGGAGATGATCTCATCTGTCAATGGGTAAAGGCAGGTCGCATCCTTGACCCAAACACTGAAGAAAAAAAATTCTAATATAAGGGGAATGGATACTAGGAGAAAAACGTCAGTCGAGATAGGAGTATTTTGAGATGTGATTTGAAGGTGGGTGGAGTTAATCTGGACATCCAGGGAAGAGTGTTCCAGATTTGAGTGAACAGATGCACAGAGAGTGGAGCAAAGAACATTCAAATCTCACACAGGAAGGACAAAAATGTTAACCCAAACCAGAGATATTGACACTTTGAGTGGGATAACATTTTGCAGTGAAGCCCAGCATATGTGTACGTGTTATAAATATTTCTGAACTGTCAAGAACGTGTACGCTGTCCTCATATGGAGATCAATTATGGAAATCATGCATTAATAAGTGAAATGCCTTCAGGTTCAGCATGAGTATGAATATTTGTTTGCTGTTGGTGGGCCCCATGTTTCTTTAGGGAAGCTTGGTCAGCCGATGTAAATTTATAGACTCGTAGTCATTGTAGATTAAAAATATTCTATGTGTATACTAGGAGGAGTGGGGCAATTTCACTGAGGTCACCCCAGGGCATCATAATACTTAAAATCCTTGACTGGTTTATATGAAATGTGAATTTTATGCATGTGGTTGTATGTGTGATGTGCATCCACAGGCTCGTGTTGACTTGTTTGTTTGTGTGTGCGGGAGCGTGAAGGGGACCCGATGGCCCACAATGCACATTGTGTATCAACTGGTGACATGTGGCTAGGTGAAAGAGCACCCTCCAAATCCCTGTTTTAACAGGAGCATGCAGTTGCCCCGAGGACACAGAGAGTATACAAACCCCCGCAGCTCAGCCGTGTCCAAACATTTCTCACTTTGTAACCATCCAAGCTAAATAACCCTCACAGAGCATTGCTGAATAATTGCATTTGCCCCGTGTGAAGCCTGCCAGGAGAAAGGAAAAAAAAAAAAAAAAACATTTATAATGACTCCAACAGAGTAGCATCACACTTCTGAGATGCAGCGAAGCTCGAGTCATGTTATTTGTTAGTGTAGAGCAACCAGACAGGCACGTTTAGCTTTACAGCTCTCGCAGTGCCGGAGGAGAGAGGCATCCACGCCGATGCACTTGACTGAATGTAGGAGTGCCTGCCTACTCTGACAAACAACGATTCAGGAAATGCTTAAGAAACTGTCCAAAGTCTTTCTTGGTGGTCTTATCTCATTAAA
Organism: Parablennius parvicornis; assembly: GCA_900302745.1. Classification (NCBI taxonomy): domain Eukaryota; kingdom Metazoa; phylum Chordata; class Actinopteri; order Blenniiformes; family Blenniidae; genus Parablennius; species Parablennius parvicornis. Next base: position 4,917 of record OMNM01038434.1, on the reverse strand, counting down.
GAGGCAGGCGATAGAGAAGATTTCACAATATATATATATATATATGTATAGTCACCGCAGTGTTTTACAGTATTATATCAACAATGTAAACTTCATCACAGCACTGCTTCTGCATTGCAGTAATGTGGGTTTTTTTTACCACCACTCCAGGCATTAATTGCTTCCATTAATTCACACACAATGTGAAATCTATTACGAGAATCTTGTTTGGGTTGTGCCATCCACAGCGATAAATTAGTGCTGAAGTCATTTTTCCATCGTTAAAGCTGAGCACACTTTTCAAACTAATGGACACTTGAAGCTGCATGAGTTTGTATTTTACATTAATAATGCATCAAATGACTAGTCGGAGTGTGATAATGGTCATTCATCACAACACATAGACCAAAAAAAAAAAAAAAAAAAAAAAATGAGAATGAGCATGTTTTCATATC
>OMNM01038430.1:0-10188 GCA_900302745.1 Parablennius parvicornis | reverse complement strand
TCACCTGACCGGATCAACCTGATTCTTGGTTGAGAAAACAAACTGACGTATTTCGTTCACATCTTTACTCTCCCAATGTTGTTCCTGTTCTTGCTCACATTGTTGGAAACAGTCATGATAAAACATAAAAGAGATCGTCTATAATATTACATTCTTATGGTTTAAATTGGAATTCCATCTCAGAGGAGGAAGATGGGAGGAATTTCTGTAGAACAGGCTTAGAGGGGGAGACTCAGCAGAGAATGGCTGTAATTCAATAGATACAAAATTTAATAACAAGTTGATTAGTGATGCTTTAAACCAAATAATTTATTATGACTGTGACAGATATACATTTAAAAATGTGTTGACAAGGAAGTCCACTATAATTAATTCTTACTCAAAGTGTATTAAATGGTCCATAGTCCCAAAGGCAAAGGAGACTCACTTTAAAATAATAGAGTCCACCCAGTAGCTGACTTTCTTAAAAAGAGTTGAAGATGAGTTGTGCTCCTTTTGTTTTTGGTTTCTTCCGCTGTCGCTGTGATTTCAATGTTAATGATGATTAATTTATTATTAGGGATGACTTTGTTAATGCCCCCACCCCCAGCATGTTCTTTAAAAGTGTTTATTCTTTAATTCTGAAATTGTTTTCCTGTATTTCCAGTTTGTAATTGTATTATTTGTTGTTTCTTGAACAAAGCTTTGGAGGAGAAAAAAAAAAAAGACTTTCAGCAGAATCAGACTGGAGGTATGGTCCTACGGGCTGCCGTAGCAGTGACGTCAGCGTACGACTACGTCACAGTGGCAGAGAGAAGATGGCTACGGAACCAAATAAGACGGAGATCCTGACCATCTTCAAGAGATTAAGATCTGTTCCCACTAACAAGGTAACACACCGTGGCGATGTGGCCGAGTTAATGTCTGGCTTTGAGGCTCGTGTCGGCTTCTACGTGATTCGGAAGCGGTTCACAAACCGGCGAGCTGTTTCCCGATCCAGGCCCGGCTTCTACTCGGGCAGGAAGCTAACGTAGGCTAACAGGTTTCCATACCTCTGCGTCTGCGGTACGCGTTGGTTCACTGCGCAGCCGCTGGACGCAGAGCCTCTGCGTAGCCTTTGCGTACTTAGTATAACCCGTCGGAGCTAACGGGACCTAGCCTGCCGGTTCAGCGGTGACATGTAAAGGCCACGTAAACGATTTGAGTCCACAGGAGTCGGCTGAACGGAACAACAAGCCGTCTTAATTTAACTTCACATAAATCAGGAAACGCAACATTTTCATCATTATGACAATAATGTCTCGTCAGTTGACTCTTTATCGAGCCATATGTTCGTAATTGACGTCTGTTTGACTCAATGGACTGAAAGGTTCACACCTTCTGACTCCATAATTAAAACATCATTAAAACGTAAATCAAACTGTTTAATACTTGGTTATCAGCACGTTTTCACCTCGGTATATGTGTCGAGAAGCGGTGTCACCTTGTAAGCTAGTTCCTTTACAGCTAATATAATAATAAGTTAATATAGATGAACTTCGTTTTATTACACAGTCCATACAAATACAAAAAAAAAAAAGTCATATGAGAATAGTACCATGTTTCTTTTTATGTTTTGCTTGCATGTCAAAAACGGGACAGGATTAACATCTGTGTCTGCAGCTCTCATATAGAAGTATTGGTGTACCTCAGGGTTCAGTCCAAGGCCCCCCTGCTGTTTAAAGTCACCACAACCAAGTGGATTCACATAAGAGCCCATGTACGTGTCACTGATTTCAGGTGAAAATGCAAAACTTGTGTTGTGTTTTGGGTTTGTCTTTACCCGACAACAGTGATCAGAGTTCGAAAAACAATTTTTTGACGTTGGCTCCTAGGGTGGAACTTTTTGAAAACGCGCCGGTTGAGTTATTGTGGAAACATGCCAAAACGAGAGTTTCTGGAGGTTCCCGGGTTCTGTCCCGAGTGGATGGCGGAAGCACAGCATGCTGACTGCATCATTTTCATTGTGTCTGCAGTTGCTTATGGAAACTGACATCGTTTCCAAAATGTTGCCATGTATACGTGGAACTTTTCTCAAATGAAAACTTAAGAATAGCTCGAAACGCTGCAGTGTAATCGGTGCCTAAATTTTCACTTCAATTCAGATGACACTCAACTTTCCTTGGAGTTTTGTCTTGATCTAATATCAAGGTTGTTCTATTACACAGCCCTGATGTGACTGACCTGTTTCGACAATACAACAAAGTTTTATTTATGATGATGCTGACTGAACTTTGTTTACTGTTCAGGCTACATCTGTACTTTCATTTGGGGTCATGAACTTCGGGACAAGGCAATATGACTCTCGATAAACTCTTGTGGTGTCGGCTATGAGGCGGCAAATCTGTCAACTCGCATCTGTAGTGTCATGCTGATACTACAGAGGACATTAAAAACGTTGCTTGATACTATTGTACATAGAAACTAAGTGATTATAAACATGAAGTGAAATCAGATTCATTTACTATGTCTGACTCTGACAGTAGAGACTAATTCTGATGATTCTGGTGTTGGTTTTTTTTTTCAGGCATGTTTCGATTGTGCTGCCAAGAACCCGAGCTGGGCCAGCATCTCGTACGGAGTGTTCCTCTGCATCGACTGCTCGGGTATCCACCGCTCGCTGGGAGTTCACCTCAGCTTCATCAGGTCAGAGTCCGGGTGAAAGTTTAGAACGGACTTTTATTTATTTAATTTTTATTTTAACAACTGTATTCAATGCCCTTGGAGCCATTTTGACTGAACAACCCGTCGGTAGCGGCCACACAGGGTGCATGTTTTTGGTACTGTAGGAGGAAACCAACACACACAGGAAGAACATGCAAACTGCACGCAGAAAGGCCTCTGGCCGAACCAGGGCTGTGAAGAGAGAGGCTAACAACTGTGCCACTTTGCAGCCATAATGGAAGTGACTAAAGATTTAATGTCAGACCTCATACAGAGTCTAAGCCCCATTTACACCACGTTTCAAGTGGAAACGTTCGTAGCGTCTTGGGTGTCCGATGAGCCACTGAAAATGTAACTCTTCAAAAAATGGCTACCAGAGGAACTTCTTGAAAACGTTCCATCTTCAAGGAAACGGGGGGAAATGCAACTTTTTGAAAATGCTCCAACTCCGTCTTCGTAGAAATGTGGAATAAGTAGCTCTGTGAAATGCTGGTCATGGGCGCAACAGCCGTAGTAAATAGCTCAGCGGGTGGACAATAACAATGTTTCCTCCAGAGTGTCATGACTCCCGGTCCATGTTCTCCTGGACTTGGTAGTTTTATAGTTGACAGTCACCGTAATAACAATCCAACTTGGTCGTCTGCCAAATACGATTGTCCGTTTACTTCCATTGTTAATGTTTCTAGTGTATTTTTCTTTCCTGCATGTGTTTGTGTTTTCATTACAAAAACAAACAACCACATCTTTTTCAGCGTTTTTGCCGTTTCCATTTAAATGGACATCGTTTGCAGAATGTCGCCATGTAAATGGGAAACCTTTCTGAAACAGAAACTCAAAAACGATGCGTTTTGATTTGAAAGGTTGTAAACAGAATTATATTCTTTCTTTAGAATCACTTCACTGTATGTCAGTTTGTGTTTCGAGATTTGTTTTTCTCCTAACCTTAAACTAATCTGCTGTTCAGAAGTCATTGTTGGGCTCCGTTTGACCTTGTTAGATTTCACAAAGACACACTGAACGTGACGTGATGTTTCCCCTCAGATCCACTGAGTTAGACTCCAACTGGAACTGGTTCCAGCTACGATGTATGCAGGTCGGAGGCAACGCCAACGCAGTGAGTGTCACGTTCTACATCCTCTGTGGGTTTTTTTTTTTTTTTTTTGCCCGGTACCGTGTTCCCTGACATGGAGTGTGATTCCCTCCGCTGCCTGCAGACGGCGTTCTTTCGCCAGCACGGCTGCTCCACAAACGACACCAACGCGAAATACAACAGCCGCGCGGCACAGATGTACCGGGAGAAGATCCGGCAGCAGGCCAACGCCGCCCTGTCCAAATACGGCACCGACGTGAGTACTCACTTTGCGGCCACTGCAAGTAAAAAGTAACTAGCGACAAGTGGGAGAACATACTTCTTCAAAAAGTAGTGGAGATATGTTACTCGCAAGTGAAGATAAAAAATTACAGATTACAAGTGTGAACTAAACTAATTGCTATGATCTGGAAGTAACTAATCTGAAGGACCTCTTTGACACCTGTCAGGAGGACAAAGTTCAGGATTAATGAGGCTTCTCTTCCACTTAACTGAAGTTTTAAAAAAGGAAACTTGGGTTAACAGAACAGACAGAAACAGAACCTGTGGAAGTAGTGTGACGGTTTTAATAAATTTTTTATGAAACTGTGACGTTATGAAGTAAATTACTACCAAGATATAAAACTTTTCTTGTCCGTTTTCTTTCCTCTTTTCAAACACTAGTTTAGTGATCACATACGAGCCGTTATCATCATTGAACAGGGAGTGACGGGACTAATCCTGAAAATGTCCATTGGTCTGTAAACTATCTGCTCCACCTTCAAATCTCAGTTTACACGAGGAGAATTTTTTTTATAAAAGGATTTCAGTCACAATGAGACTGGACCAGAAAAACAACCTGGATGTAATTTCAGAGGACAATTATCACGTAAGAGCACGAAGCGGTCAGAGTACAGAGTACACAGATTACTGTAATCACAGCCTGCCGGCACTATCGGAGAGTCCATGACTGCAGACGTCCTGTCGGAGCGTCACTAATGTCCCTCGGCCTCTGTTGCAGCTGTGGATCGACTCGTCTGCAGGGGGCGCTCCGACGCCCTCCGAGAAGAAAGAGGCCGACTTCTTCGAGGAAAACATTCAGGTTAGTGTTTACCTAACTGTCCTCGAGAGGATCACTTCACATCTCTTTTAAATGGAAACTTTTCATGGTGTGTTTGTGCCACTTTGTGCTTTATCAGAACGTGTTAACGCAACGTTTTCAAGTGAAAACAGGAAACTTTCGGGGTGTTTGTGGATGTCTGTTTAAAGGACAACGGTGCTCGGAACCACTGAAAACACAACTTAAAAAAAAAAAAAAAGAGCTTGTGCTCCGTCTCCATAGAAATGGGTTAAACTAAAGTTTTTGAAAATACTTTGTCCCCATGTAAACGGTGGGAAACGTAACTTCTGAAAACACTCACCTCCGTAGAATCAGGGGACGTGTAACTTTTTGAAAAAGGGGTTCCATCTTTGTGTAGACGGCAAAAACTCTAGAAAAGCGTCTGTGAACCACAGCTGTAATAAATTGCTCCGCACTCAGCGCGTGTGTGGTTTCCTTTCAAAAGCTAACAACACCACCACCTAGTGGTCGAACATAACTACCTGGTTTTCAGTGCTTCAGCCATTTCTGTAGAAAGTGACATTGTCGTCATCGGACCTATGTACAGTAAACGTGAAACTTTTCTGAAACAAAAACGATGTTTTTTTTTTCTTCTTTTTTTCAGCCTGTGAACGACTGGAGCATAATGCCAGCGGCCGAGACCGAGCAGAACGCACAGCTGATCGACACCACGGCTAAAGGTCCGACATCGTTACACCTTTCCTGTACATTTTTATGTTCTTGACTCTTAACGTCACATTTTCATGTTTCTGAAATTGTGTATTTGTGCGCTCTCTGTAACGGTTGTTTTGAGTGATTTTCGCTGTGAATGTAGTATTTGTGGTATTTCTAGTCATTGCCACAAATCTCTGCACAGTAATTAAAATGCAGTGATATGGGCGAACGGACAAAATGGGGTGAGTCGTGTTTTGACTCACCGAGTACTTTTCATGTTTCACGTGAGTTAGAGGAGTTTATTAGACGTGTGTTTCCACGTTCCTGCGTTAGCCGAGTCCAGTCCTTGTATCCTGAGGCTGGACTGTACCAACTTTGAGTGTTTCCACAGAGTCGGAGGAGGGCCCGAGCATCGACGGTCTGAGCACGTCCCCCAAATCCTCCATCGGTGAGTCGGCGCCGCCTCCTCTGAACAGGTTCAGTCTCATGTTACGAAACAGCCATCATCAAGTGTCGGCAATCGACGACACAAACAGGAAGTCAGCAGTTTGTTCCTGAGACTGGAGCCGAAAGACTTCATCGTAATGAACATTAAGCATTTAACCTCCTCAAACAGGAGCCTCAGGGAGTTTAATCGTCTGGGGATCTTTAAACTTCACAACCTCACTAATTAACTGTTGTTCTGGGGGATTACAAAGGAACTGCCCCTTTAGGGGTAAAAGAAGTCGTCAGGAGCAGCAGCAGGTTGACTGATGATCTCCTGTAGATGTTTGATTCGAGTGTGTGATCTCTGTGACGATCTCTCCGTTTTGTGTGTTTGTGTGTGTGTGTGTGTGTGTGGGACGCAGACATGAAAGCTCTGGAGGCGGAGGTGTGTGAGGTTGAGAAGGGGGTGGTTAATGAAACTGAGAAAAAAGATAAAAAGAAGAGAGGAGGGATGCTAAAATGCTAAAAGAAGGAAGTGATAAGGGAAAAGTGAGATGTGAGAGCAAATGATGGAGGAAAAGAGTGCTGACTGTTTCTGGTGTCAGGCCATCTCAGACTGGAGAGACGCAATGGTTCGATGTCTCTCGGTCCTCTTTCTGACTGAGATTAACCTACAACACAAATTCATATATTGGAAGTGTTTTCACTCTGGGGTCATGTTTGTCTTCCTCATGGAAAGTTATTACAATAAATCTGCATTCAGGAACAATTAAAGGGCCTGACTTACTAAGATCCTTACTAAAGCGTGCATTTAAAATTTTTATTTACTTATTTTCAGCATTTCACTTAGATTGTCATATATCAATCAGACAGTATTATTATCAGGGATGGTGGTGGGTGCCAAACACATTCGGTTCAGGGACCACATACAGAACAATTTCATCTTTAGTGAGGCAAATTGGTAAAATAGTGCCATAATAACTTTTAAATTTAATCTTTAAAGATTTTATTTGTTGTGTTACAGAGTATCGGCAAAGAAAATGTCTGGATTTTCATAAAAACAAACAATCACTACTGAAAATGAATACAATCTAAAGACAATGCCAATTTTAATCATACAAAATACTCAAAAATATCTAACAAGAAACTTTTCTGAAACAAAAATGCAAAAAGCATGGGTTTTTACTGAAAACATTGTCATTTAAACAGGGCTTTAATCTGATCGCATAAATTCCTCAAAGTATCTCACAGATCTGGAAAACATGCACAATATCACACATTTATGAAGGCAAACACTAAATTGACATTGTGTTATATTTTACTCATCTACCACAGTGTACATGCAATAGCACCTTATTATACGGGCAACCCCTTAATAGATCAGACCCAAAGAGTTTTGAATAAAGGCAAAGTTTGTTAATCCTGCATTGTGGGCAGGTTGAAAGACTATTACAATGCCTCAATCATTACATAAAATGAGTCATCATTCTTGATACATTTTTGCATAGTCCTTACTGTAACCAGCTACAAGATATTAAACTGTAGTATCAAAGTAGAGTTAAACTTCCAGAGAAGTTGGATGTACCTGTGTGAAGGTTGGCAGATATAACTTTAATCCTGAGGAGCAGTGTTTAAGTGTTTTCTGTTATCTCTGTGTCCCTGAGGCTGGATTCCATTTTGGTTTTTTATTGCCTATTGTATTATACGCTGAGGAAAAGTTTTCTAAAAGACCAAACAAAAAGTTTTGTCCTTCTCACAGTGGATGAGCCGCCTTTCTGAACGATCGACTAGTTTAATGACAATATTTGAAAGTTATTGCAAAGTTAGTTGTAAAAGGACACATTTGTCATGTCCTCATGTGATTAACTTTTTTTTGTTTTTTTTTTTTTTTTTTTTTTTAAATTCTAGCATCCTATATTCTATGTGACCTGGGAACTTTGAATGAAGCAAAGCTCACCATCAACCAATTTTAATCATGTTAATGAAAGTATTCTGTTAAATCTGATAATTTCCAATGTTTTTATCTCTTTTCTCCAAAAACCAATGGTTGTCATATTAACTAGAGAAACAATATGAACTTGTTCAAATAATAAAAAAACAACAAAAAAAAACCTGATTTATAAACTTTTGCAAAAGGGCTTGAGTGACTTTATAACAGTACTGTGTTTGTGTAAGAACTGCTGTAGATTAACTTTTATTACAGCAATTTTTACAAAAACCTAAATGACCAATATTATATTTACAATTATTACCTCCGAGCCATTAAGTAACTTCTTTGTGACCATTATCCTGTGTGATGACAAGATCTCTGAGAAATAATGACATAATACATTATCATGAGAGCATTTCCAAAACTACAGCTTTTGTGAGGTGGTCAGAAGATAACGTGACTCAGTGGCATATGATTAGATAGAACCGTTTCAATATGGACTCTATGGATATGTTTCAATATGGACCGTTTCAATATGGACTCTTTATAAACACAAGCTGCTCAATGCAAGTCACACACATTCGCACACATGTAGAGACTTAATCTTCAACCAGTGATGATATTTATGTGGATTGCAGAAATACATCATAAAAGTTAAGAAGTGAGCCATCTATATGATCCTCTTCTCCTAACATGCCATTTACATTATGATAAAATATAGACAACTGGTGAATCCTCCCAAAAAGATCCTGTGTTCACACACACACACACACACACACACACACACACGTCATCGAGTGTGCACTCGCCACGGAGCAGTTGTGTCACTGAGGAGCCCTCTTTTCACTTTGTCACATCGGATTTGCTAAAACAACTGTGAAAACACAACTGTTCTCTTCGACTGTCTCTTCTCCTTTGTTCTATGCTCCGCTCCCCTCCCATCCGCTCGCCGGGACAAATGGCTGTTCTGGGACGGGGCATGCACGCGCGCAAGGGTGCACGTTTGTGTATGGAGGGTCTGGAGGTGCAGGGGAAAGGGGGGCCAGATTGCCTCATTGTGTTACGTGTGATAAACTGCTGTGACAGCAGAAATGTTTGTGTGACAAGCACTCCGCGGTTGGAGTCCATTAGCTGCCTCTTTTGAGTCCTCTTGGCGGGTTATCACTCTGACACACACACACACAAATAAATGTATGTGGTTAAAGACACACACACACAAACATATACAGTGAACAAATGAGACAGCTTGCGACTACTGTCGACGCTTGTGTCCTAGCAACATGTGTCACAGAGCATCATTCTTCATGAGTTTATGTACTTATACAAATACTTGTATGCATACGTGTCAGACCTTTCGTGCGAGGAGGAGGAAACTGTCAGAGCAGCTGCATGTGTGAATAACTTGCAAACTTGTTTTAAGACACACCACTAACAAATAAGTGGTTAGATTGTGTTATTACTCAAAGGTTATTCTGAAAGAATCACTCACAAGTCAAAGACACAAGTTAATATGGAGCCATTTAAATGATAAACACGGTCCAATAAAAGCACCGCTGTGGATTGTTGAATGCTGATGTTGTGACACTGAGGCTTGTGCATAAATTCCACCTCCAACAGGGACAGGGATTTTTTAATGCAGTGCATCTGTAGCACAGTGGATAAGTGGACAGCAGTGTGGTCTCTTATAACTCCTGTTTTATTTAAAGCTTGAGGGTCTTTCTGTGTGGAGTCTACATATTTATTCTGTGCATTACTGGGTTTTCCAGATTGGGATGGAAGGACAGAGGACAAAGACCAACAACAAAAGCAACTGATAATTATTGGTCTTTGTCCTGATGTCCGGCTGATGTCCTCGACATGTTTGTATTCACACACTCATATCAGACCCAACATTTCCAGAAAGTATATTCTATGTGTCTTCCATGTGATCATTTGGTGCAGGAGCACAACATGCCTTTTGGAATATACACACACACACACACACACACACACGAACACACGCACACACAAACACACGAACACTACCCCAAAAGAAATCATCCATTGTTCATCAGTATCTGTTTAAAATCTCCAAGCTCCTTGAGTCCATATTCCCCTTGGACCCTATTTGTATCGCCGCCGCCTGGCGTTTAGCCCGAATTTCGCTTTTCAAATGAGCCTAACCATGAGGGACTTGTTTGACCAAACCCCTTCCCCTCCACCTACTTACCCACCATCATCACAGCGCGGCTTTGCACAAATACTTTCTCTGCCCTCCAAACCAAGTGGATTGCATTATTGATGTCGATCTTTCTGATGCATTTGTTA
>OMNM01038429.1:41898-62890 GCA_900302745.1 Parablennius parvicornis | reverse complement strand
CACCCCCACCTCCTCCTAACATCTACCACCTTCTACTCTCTTCAATCCCTCAGCCCCCCACCCACCCTAATCCTAATCACACCACCACCACCGTCATCAGCCCTTATCTCCCTTCACCAAATCTGCTGTGACTCAAAACAATTTCCCCTCATTTGCGATTTTACTGCCCACCCCCTCCTCCTACACTTCCACCAACCGCCCCCCCAAATAAACCCTCTCCACCTACTCAATACCCCATCACTCCCCATCCAGCACAAACCCCACCCAAACTCACATGCACGCGAACACAACACGTATACAAATGCACTCACGTACACACACTCTTGAGCGGTCGCCATTTAGAATGACGGCTCATCGTGTGTAAGCGGCGACTTGCCACTGTCATCCAGCGGAGCCCAAGAAGAACTGCAGTGTGACGTCACAGCGGACGCCGGGCCCGCTGGTTGGTCGAACATATTTACGTGTGTGTGATTCTGTGCGTGTGGTTGGGATGGTAGAAACGGGGGGATACAATTTGGTAGGTGGGTGGACCCGATGAGCCTTGCTGCATCACTGAACCAGGAAAATGAATGAAAGGCTACATTAGGTGTCGTCCCCTTCCTCTCCCGTTGGCCTCTGCTAATTTTTCTTCCTCTGTTCTGTTTGATTTTTTTTTTTTTTTTTTTCCAATTTGGCCCCCAAGGCAGTTAAAACTCCAAAAATGTATTGTTTCACCATATGTTTGACATTATGTCACATGGCTTCTTGACTGTAGTTTGTAATTCAAATGAGCTCAGTGAAAAAAATATGTCTATAATATTTGATTAAATGAGCAGAAATCCATTCAAAGTTCACTGAAGCGTTCCAGTCAGAAAAAAAATTGAGTTTCAAATGGAGCAAAACAGCACCACCCGATGGGAGGTTCTCATAGCCACAACTAGAAACTGTAAAGCCTCACTGTGAGTTGTTACTATGGCAGGAAGAACATAACATACTACATGACGAGTTGACAGGATACAAGTGTGTATGTGACAGACAGTGATTTATCACGGGGGGTAGACACAGTTCTGCCACTAAATGAGAAAAAAAACACTGCTCTTTCTCACATCTAGTGAAATGTGGTGACGCCCCAAAATCCAACAGTTTGTTAGATTAAAGAAAATATTTGGCAGCTGTAATTGTTTGAATATATTGCTTCCTTGACACATTATCCTTTTAAGCTCAGGAACTTTCATCCACTCTTCTTCATTTTGACCTATTTTTACAAATTGTATTTACTTTGTGCTTACATATTTCTCTTTGTCATCACATATTAAAAGTTTGTTGTTTATTTCTCTATCAATAATTCCCTACCCACTACCTGAGCCAGGGTTTGAAGACATCCGAAAATCTGCTGTCTGTCCTGTCTTGTTCTCTCCTTCTATCCCCTGACCCTAACTGGAATCGCAGAAAATCTCTTAAGTCTTGTTCTGTTAAGGTTCAAAATTTCTGTTAAAAATTAGTTTTTCCTTTCCATCATTGCTTTTGCTTGCTCATGTGAAATTGTTTTTCTATGTAAAAATTCCTTGAAATGACTCATATTTGGCGCTATACAAATACAATTGAATTGAATTTTATTTAATTGAATTGAACTGAACTGAATAATTTCCCAATCATATAATTTCTTTGCATGAAGCTTTCTATTTCTATTTATCAACCGCATGTCAGAGGACTATATGTAAAGTAAATGTGGTCATTTGTGGTTTCAAATACCCTGGGACTAAATAGCTGAACCTGCAGATTCTCATTTTTCATTACCATATTTTAATGTGTTTCATATTCACAAAAAAGATGTTCTGTCATTAATGCTGACAGGATTCATTGAAGCAAATAACAATACCTAATGTAAGTAAAAAAGTTAAAAGAAAAACAGTCTTTCCATTTTCTCATTCACACATATCATGTACCTGCAAGCCTTACCTTTCCTTTGTAGTGAAGATACATTTACAGTTTAAGTGATATAGACTTTTTCTATACACACACATGCACACGTCCTTTCATGGGACAATACACATTGTCTACAGGATCTCTCTAAACTTAACCCACCTCATTATCCAAACTCTATTTTCAACATAACCCTAAATGTTTTCACCTAAAAGGTTGTTGTTTTTCAAGGAGACCCCAAAGATTTCCTTGTAGAAATGGTCACAATGCACAATGCATTCGGGTTGTTTTTTTTTATTATTCCTTAACTGCAGATTTATGTTTATTCCAGACTCAGTCATAGCTACTAATTGATATTATTTTCTTTTTTTTTTTCTTTTTTTTTTTAATCATGATTATATGAGCATGTAAACAGAATTAGGTCCCCAAAACAATTATAAAATACAAATTTTTTTGTGTGATTTCTTTTGAAGTTGCATTGGAGAAAAAAAAAGGTCAGTAATGTTTCTGTGAGCACTTCCATTTTGACATCTTTTTTCTTGATAAGTGTACAGCATGTTGACGGGTCATGGGTGGAGAAAGCTCCTCTGTCAGTCCTCCTGCAGCCTGCACATGTCCATTCTCACGCTCATCGAGCAAGGTGCGAGGACACTGCCGAGGTTATTGATTATTAACCTGGTAATTGGTTATTGATTACTCGCTGCCTTCCTCCCTGTGTCTTAAGGGAATTCTGCTGTATGAACATCATTCAGTTTTGGACTGAGCATAGCTTTCTGCCACATCTCGTTATAGTGTGGAAGATTTAGTAGCGAAAAGCACAATGCAAGAACCGTGTAAACAGGACGAGTCTTCTTCTCCTACTGCTCGCAGTGTTGACTCATGCTGCGGCTCCTGCTTGAAAAACATCAAGCTCCGAGTGAATGTGGACTACAAGAATGAAGCAGTTCAGTGTTTAAAACTGGCCGGACCTGTGGTAAGATTGTGTACATATAATTCAAAAAAAAAAGAAAAAAGAAAAGAAATTTTATATTTTTCAGATTGTTGTACTTTAAAAAAAACTTTTTTGCAACTTTAACTTGAGGTTTGTGATACACCAATATTTTTCTTAAATATGCTACCTGCTTTATCACAACAGTAATTAACAGGTTGATGGTTCCAAACTGTCAGGATTTGATAGAACAATTATTGACTTATAGTATAAAGGAGAGTCCAGAAACAAAACTAAAACAAATTTGAATCTGCCACAAATATAAATGGATGATTTCTTAAAAATATATATTTTTAAATGCACTAAAATACATTGTGATTTGTCAGTTGTGTGTCTTATGTAACACTGTTTTGAAAGAAGCTGTGGTAACAGTACGAATTGACTCTATATCAATCTAATATAAATGGATCATAATTTCAGATAACTTAAAAAATCCCATGTAATCAATTTGCAATAATCTTACCTCCACATGTATGCATTGCCATATCAAATGAAAAGATGTTTTCCACACAATATTTTCAGTGTTCAACAATATTCAAAAAAAGTAAGAGCAAGAACCTCCTTAACAGAAAATTATATTGTGGGAAGAAAAATAGTTTAGCAACCCAACATGTATCCATTTTTCACTGAGAGCTATTCATTGCACAAACTCAGAACTTGATAGATGAGGGCATTTAGTTTCCTTTTGTGCAAACCTTTTGATGCCAGAAACCTGTCAAAAACCTCCACCCGCCATCACAAGAACTATTTTCTGAAGAAGAAAAGAGAAGTAGTAAAAGACATTTAGAATTACAAAGGAGCTGTAGCAAAAAAAAAAAAAAAAAAAGCATGACACATGTCAGCTGCCAGAGCAAATAAGAACATTTTTTTCCTTACCTCACAGCCTTTTTGAAACTCAGTTTTATGAATATGAACTCCAGCAGCTACCTTGTGTGTTGCATTTAGAATATTTCATTCATGAAGATCATTTATGTTTGCTTTGTTGTGGAAAAAGAGGGAGCTTGATTTTTTTGGGGGTTTTTTTTGCTTTTCAGATCATTTCACAGTTGATGAGCTTCCTGATCGGCTTCGTCAGCATGGTGTTCTGCGGTCACCTGGGGAAAACAGAGCTATCAGGGGGGGCGTTGGCGATAGCAGTGAGGCATCTTGTAGCAACTGTTTTTTTATGCTTGTATTGTAGCTGTGTCAATATTTTCCTTGAATGTATTTTTTTTTTTTTTAAATCTTCTCCCTGAACCACTTTTCCATATTTAATATTGTGCAGGTGATAAATGTCACAGGAATTTCCATTGGTGTTGGTTTGGCTTCAACATGCGATACTCTCATATCCCAGGTATTCAAACTAAGATTTATTTAGCAGTGAAGTCAATCCTAAGTAATTAAAATTGTGTGATTTTTTTTTTTAACACAATGCAACAGTGACTTTAAATTCTTGCCTTTTTCTTGTTGTTTGTTATCTTCTTCTTTTCTTTTGTTTTTTGCAGATTTATGGAAGTGGTAACTTAAAGCGTGTAGGAGTTATTTTGCAAAGAGGAATCTTGATTCTGTTCTTAGCCTGTTTCCCTTGCTGGGCTATCCTTATTAACACTCAGCCCATTTTGCTAGCTGTCAAACAAAATCCAGAAGTTGCCAGGTAAAGCTTCCACACTGCAGTCCTCAGAATAACTGCATCATACCCATACAATATAGTAAACATCAGTGCTTCATTACCCATGTATTTCTCTATTCACTATTCACTTTACACTGCACATTTTGACTTTTCTGTTTCCTCTTAAGGGCTGCCCAGCTGTATGTGAAAATCTTCATGCCAGCATTGCCAGTGAGTTTAGCGTTCTAAACCAGTTGACTGACCGCTACATTGCCTCAAAATACAGATATGTTTCAAGTTTCTTACTCTGACCAGTTTTCGAACAGGAAGATTCCCACATAATCACAGAAGATCGCAGCGCAATAGTTTATTATGATTGCAAGACTGATGTGTATTTTTTTTATAAGACATTTTATAATTCCTCCATGCTTATACACTTTAATGGTGAGTGTTGTGTGTCACTGTTGAACTCATAATCTTATCTAATGGATCGAATCCTGCAGGCTGCCTTCATGTTCCAACTGCAAGGGAGATACCTTCAGAATCAGGTACTTTTAATGACTGTAACACAATAACTTTTAAATCATTTCAAAATGAAAACTACACTGTGTGTTGTGAGAGACTGACAGACCTCTGAATCACTAAAGTTCAAACCTCTTGCCCATTCATACGTCTTGTCTGTGTTCACAGGGTATCATTTGGCCCCAGGTGATCTGTGGAGCCATGGGAAATATCGTAAATGCTGTAGTCAATTACATCTTCCTCAGTGTCCTGGATCTGGGACTCGCGTGAGTAACGAGCATTGCACATATTGTTGCTCATTGTCTAAACTTTTGACACTGACCAGATTATTAGTCAAAGTATGAGGAAGTGGCAATGACCGGGCTTTGCTTTTCTTTTGTTACTGTTGTTTAAATCACTTGACATCCGTAAAGTGGATCTGCCGCTGCCAATGTCATCGCACAGTATTCCTTGGCCATATTTCTGTGGATTCAAATCAGCTACCGAGGACTGCATAAAGCAACATGGGATGGTGAGTTTATACAACTGTGAGAATAATACAACTGTTAAAGTTCAGTTAAAAATGGTAGTAGAAGTATCAGGGTTGAAGTTACTAATTCAAAATACTATAATGATGGCAATTACGTCATATTTTTGTGCACTTGTGTGGGTAGTCTTTCCTAAAATATGCAATTTCACTCATATTTATTGCTCCTAAAGTAAAACTAAACTTTAATTTGTTTGTATGTAGCCAGTGACAGTTTTTACGTTTGCCAAAGAAGTTGGCTGAGAAAGTTATGTGTTTATCTGCATGTATTTATTCATTGGTATGTATGTATGTATGTATGTACTGTATGTATGCATGCATGCATTTTACCAACTTTTTGCAAAAACTATTCATCCGAATTGCATGAAATATTCAGGGATGATTTGTCATCACCCAAGCACCAATTTGTTAAACTTTGGGACGTTAGTGGCAAACCGTTTCTGAATAAATCCTTAAAAACTGCAAAACAAATTTCTTATACAAAACAGATGAGGGAGGCACTTCATGGAGAAGGTCAAAGGAGATCAGCGTCTGTTGCCATGGAGATGCTACCTGCTCAGTGTTTCCCACAGTGATTTAGCTACCTGACCTACCTAGTTAGCATCAATATGAGCTATCGGCTATCATCCTCGTGATTCTAATTTCCCAAACAAACGAATGTGGCAATCCGCAAACAAGTGTGGCAGTTTTTAGATGTGTGTTAAGTCTCAAATATTTTTTTATCTTACAACACAAATTGCAGTTGTGTTATTCTTATATGCGTTAATGTTCTAATTTTAACTCAGAGTTGCTTTTTTCACATGATCTGAATGAAATGTCTGCTATTGACACTGCATTTAAAAGTGCATGAAGAGTAATTCTAAGTAGATTTTGAATAATGTACTTTGAACTTTTGCTTGATTAGTTTAACCACAGTATTTTTACTTGGAATTGAGTACAACCAAAGCAATTTGCCTGTAGTCTTGCCTGAATAAACATTTTCAGTGCCCTTTGCTGCTCTGTTAAACACAGGATGAAATATACTCAACTGAAAACATTTCTGATTTGTATCGTTGTTGAAGAAGAGGAAATTGTAAACACCTTGCCTAAAGAAATATCTATCATACCGATTATTATTTCTTAGGTTGGTCACTAGACTGCCTGCAGAAATGGGGCCCTTTCCTCCGCCTGGCCATGCCCAGCATGCTGATGTTCTGTTTGGAGTGGTGGCTGTATGAGGTTGCGGGGGTCTTGGCGGGCGTCGTCAGTGAAACGGAGTTGGCATCTCAGTCCGTAGCTTATCAACTGGCAGCTTTTCTTTATATGGTAACTCCTTCAGTTCAATTTTTCTGCTGTTGGCATTGTGCTGCAAACATTTTTTTGTAAGGTACTATATTTGGCTTGTGAAATGTTTGTTTTGATTTAACGATGCTCTTCCACAGTTTCCGATGGGGTTCTCTGTCAGTGCCAGTGTTCGTGTTGGAAATGCTCTGGGTGCTGGAAACACAGAGCTCGCCAAGCTGTCTGCCAAGGTCTCCAGCATCTTTGCATGTATGAATGAGATGATGATCACAGCGTCTTCTCGACCATTTAGTGATACATGTTTTAAAGTGTCGTCTTGCTTTACTTTAACAACATGTTTCATCTTTCTTCCACTCTAGGTTTTTTCTCATGTCTCATTGGCGCCTGTCTTGGTGTTTCTAAGAATGTAATTTCTTACATTTTCACCTCAGAGCAGTGAGTGAGCACAGACATGTGCCTCTGTGACAATCATTACTCTGGGTACACTTCTGAAATGTAATACCTAACAGCTAGTACAATTTTAAAACATAGCAGGATGGGATTTTAGTTTTCAGTGCCATCGCAGTCTGTGACATTATTAATTGCATGACTGATTTTTTTATTTTTACCTTTCCTATCTATTTCTAATAATACATATTATGTCTATTCACTTTCAGGGACGTTGTACTGCGGGTGGCAGATATTATGGGAATGTACTGTTACGTTCATGTTGTTGAGGCCATTGCGGTGAGAATTTATTTTAGGAAAAATGCCTTTATTCACTTTTGCACTTTAAAACCAAATATTTATACATTTCCTATTTTTCCTCAGGGGGTGACAGGAAGCATTGTCAGGGGTGCAGGAAAACAAAGTATTGGTGCCGTGTGTAACTTTGTGGGATTTTATATCATTGGGTTGCCCATTGGAATCGCTCTGATGTTTCCTGCCAAAATGGGTGTCATAGGTGAGGACAGTGTTTCAATCCAGAAAATAGACATTT
Source organism: Parablennius parvicornis (assembly GCA_900302745.1). NCBI lineage: Eukaryota > Metazoa > Chordata > Actinopteri > Blenniiformes > Blenniidae > Parablennius > Parablennius parvicornis. Next base: position 55,104 of record OMNM01038429.1, on the reverse strand, counting down.
GGATCATAGATTCATTCACACACATTTGCTAAATCATTGTCCCCTCTGTGTCGTAGGGTTTTGGATTGGACTTTTGATTTCTGTTTCATTACAATCAATAGTTTTCATAGCTTACCTGTGTAAATTCAGCTGGAAGAAAGCCATGATTGAGGTGAGTAACTCAGCAACAACCTCTCACATAAATGACTTGGCAAATTCAGAGCATTTCAGCCCATTAAATGAAAGTGTTCTACGTTTTTATCTTGTGTTTATCGGGTTATTGTTTGTTGCTCTCTTGATCTGTACCAAATAATTGTTGAAAAAACAGTATTCTGATGAATCTGTGTTAAGTGTCTGATGACTCATCCCGCTCTTTCTTATCCTGCATCCAGTGGAAATACATAACCAGCTTAGTGAGGTGACTCCAAGATCAGACATTAGCTATAGATAGTTGGAGTGAACATCACATTCAATACAATCAGCTATTGAAAATGCCAGTCAGGTCTGGAGCAGTTAAGGGCTTTTATAGGAAATATATAAATATGAACAATCAAATAACGCTTTGATATTGTGTCATTGAATTCCCAATATTGATTATATTGTCATTATCAGTTCAATAAATAGATAAAAACTAATGTTGTGAGTTCATTACTTTTCTCATATGAAAACAAAAAACATTTGTGACTGGCTTGAATATCTTTTGCTAGGCACTGGAAAGAGCAGGAGTTAATACTGTGGAGATAAGTAATAAAGGTACCTTTTTACTTAAAACAAAATGAGGAAGGCATCTTCATAAGCCAAGAATAACTGCATGTCAAAAATAAATCTTCCTCACAGCCACGGACTTGAGTGAGACGTCTAACAGTCCAACAGATGAGAGGACAGACGCAGCAGGATCAGGACAGCAGACGACTGCCGACGCGGCACTGTCGATCAGACAACTGGTGGTACGACGTGGACTCACTGTTCTGCTCATGTTTGTCATCCTGGCTGCAGGGGTCACCAGTAGTGAGGTGCTCATCAGAGTGCTCGACTCAGATATGTGAGGTCTACATGTTTGGAGCACAAAATGAGGCTCTGTGAAGTCGAACTTTGAGAGTACAGCTGGGTCACCGGTCCCCGTACCTAGTATTGGTATAAGAAATAACTTCTCCATTACAGGTTTACAAAATGTAAATAATTTTTACACTCCTTTGACCAGAGATGACAGATGACTCATTCCTGATCATGATAGCAGACATGCCTACAGAAAGGCTAAAGAGAGCCTTTTAACGTCATTATCAGACATTGTTTATTTCAGTATTTCATATCTCTAAAACTTTTCTCTTTGTTATGTATGTCATAAAGTGGCATTTTTTGTAGTTATTAGTCATTGTTTCAGAAATCTACCAAGAAACAGAACCTATTTGCGACAGCCAATGAAAATCTGACGTGGGAAAAAAAAATACTGTATAGACATGGCACCTTTAAATAGAAACCTGCCGTGTAAGATAGGCTCCAATCATCATAACACTGATAATATATATTCTCGTCCTTACAATTTCTATCTAGAATGGATTCCACATTTAGAAATAGTTTGATTAAATGTTAAATTTAGGTCACGACGCATTTGTGGTTGTGTGCTTTTATCATCAAAGACGGCTTTCTTTCTGCAGCGGATTTTTTCTCCCTTTGATCTGTGTGGCTAAATTTGATGATAATGAAAGGTCTGTTAGCTCCCAGTGCATCATGCTTGCTGGATGAAGATATGTCAAACTGAGCAAATCAGCCACCTGTTCCCTCTGCAGGAGCAGATAACTAGCTGACTCAGTCTGTCAGAAATCAGACCGTTCACACTGGTCAACGGCCAACAAACTAACGGCATATAATGTGCGAAACAAGCATATGTATGGTTGCGCTACACAGCTGTTATATTAGAGGGTCTGCGTGAAGAGATACCACTCGTGTCAATATCTGGCTTACATGTCATCTGAAACATGGATGCTCATCATTGTCAGAAAACATGTTTATTTTCACAAATGTTAAGCTTTATGTGTTTATGCATTGGTTAGTGCTGAGAATTGTTATTGCATGGCCACATCAACAATAGTGTGGATAATGCTGCGTGGGTCTAGGGAGCGAGACCCTATCCCAGTTTACATGCTGCTGGGAACTGGGATAGCTACGGATTGGGAAGGTCCCACTTCCCAGTTTACAGATAATTGCTGCTTTATGTCTGCTGTCGGTCCAGAAAATATACAATCTCTTCATCACATACTGGAACCGAGAGAGGGAGGAAAAGAAGCTCTGATGCTACCGTTTATTTTCACATGATTTTTTAAATGATTTTTCTTTTCTTATCTTATGATGATCTTATTTGTCATACGATAGTTGTTTTTTTCTTCTGTTGACATATACCAAGTTCGACCAATAAAATTGTACTGTTACAAATCATAAGTCTATCGTCTGAAGTGGTGTGAGGAAGTGTCATAGTTTATACTGGCAAAGTGACTCAGTCCTACACAAGATAAGTCTATTTTGCAACATTCAACAAAACCATTACCAGACCCAAGGCTACGAGCTCGCTGTGATGAAATTCCCAGTTTAACTGCATTTAGATAGATTTTTTTTCCATTCAAAAGTGGGATTTGTAACACATGTAACATAGGTTTGAAAGTAGTAAAATGACAGGATTGACTCTGGGCAGACTGCCAGTCCATCACAGAGCTGATAATTCAGAGGAAAATCCCATGCAGACACAAGGAGAACATGCAAACTCAAACCAAGAAGCAAACTCATGTCTCCATACTGTGACACAAAATTATCGTCTCTTTAATGTTTCATTATGAAACTCTTGAAAAGTCAGATGCTTTTCATAAGTTAACAGTTCAATTTGATGAAAATATATTTATTCTCTAACATGGTTTTATTTGAAATAAAAAATAAATTTATTCATACAGTTCAACAGAAGCAAACATCAACAGAAAGAACATTTTATTTAGTCCAGTCTTATTTGAATTTAGGGGACACTCTAGCTCTCTTCAAGGGTTTTTTTCCCCCTCTCACAAGTTACAGACTAACCACTACATATTCTGGTTTATTTCCGTAGGTTCTAACTTCAAAAGAGCTTTGACGTAAGCAGTATCCATGAAAGTTTCCAGTCTGGCCTCCGTGACGCCAATGCAGTCAGAAGCCACTGCATTTGCAGCAGATTGATAGTTGCAACAGGCATAAAAAACTTCCATATTAATTTGTCGTTATTCAACATGTAAATCAGGATTGATTCATGCATGGTTACATAGTCGTCTGCGCTTCAGTCTTGCTCATCAGCGGAGATGCAGCCGGCTCCTCACAGAGACCATAATCTCAGCTCGCTCACCCCCAGAGACTGCAATCAGTGACATGCTGTGGCATCATTAACAAGTGACGAGTAACTGCGTGGAGGCTTGCTGTCGGCGGATGTCAGACTGGAACTTATCATTGTGGCTAAAGGAATCTAACATGAACTTCTCGGTTGCGTCATCACGCAGTACATTAATGGACCGGTAACTAAGTTAATGAATGGCTGCATCGTGGACGTGGATCTTGAGGTGGCAAATTATATGGTTATGCACATAATGTTATTACTAAGAGTAGTGTGCTGTACACATTATAGCTAGAACTGATGATGAAAAATCACAAGTCACAAAAATGTGTCTTTTACCAGAATGTCATATCGGTTGTCAAAATCTCACCATTTCAGTTTGAGTACCACATTGAAAAGGATTTTTCAGTGTAACGGGTAACCTATTGCTAAAAGAGACACGGTCCCATGTTGTTCATCAACTGAGCAAGGTTCGTGTGGTCATGTTGTGTCCGCCTGGTTGTTCAGGAAATTTGCAGGCAATGTTGATATCAAACAACAATTTTCTGCTTCCCTCACAGATGTTTTTACATCCTGTTTTATGACAAATGTTTGTATTCAGCACCACGTAGTCATGGTCTCATCTTTGTGATTAAAGGAAATGCGGTGCAAAGACTGTGAATTTATTTGTGACTTTATTTTAACAGTAGACTCTTATGAAGTGGCAACACTTACATATCAGATTGCACATGTCTGATGTGTTTTGTAAAGGCTGCTGGGAAATGTAGCCACCGCAGTCCATCCTATTTGATTTTCCCTGTGATTGATGTAATTGTTAGGCACTTTAAAGGTTTTCTGTATTGATTACTGTGCAATCACAGCACATTGTATTGATAGAATATAAGTAGTTTATTTAGCAATCACTTTTGTCCTGATGAATAACAAGGCATTGTGAAAATGTCACAGTGTAGCCGTACAGGTATGACATATCGCCTGCTTTCATTAGTTTCACACTGTATTACATATGTACATGAACATTTTACAGCAGATATCTAACAGCCTTTCTTGAAGTTATAAACAAGGAAATGATTTCGGATAAGAAAGCTTCCTCTTCCGTGGTGTTTAAATAAAGTTAGACAGTAAAATCTGTTCGGAGAAATGTCTGTTCTTCAAAGCTCAGATGTGTTCTGAGAGAGACTTCCAACTTGCCTTGTTGCCCCAGTTAAGCGTCACGAACTGATCTTTGCAACAAGGCCTTTCTCAGTTTGTGTGACATTTCATCAGTTTTCCAGCTTTGTGTGGATTTGCTCAGCAGTGTGGCACAGAGACATTTTTTTGTCAACACAAGTTTGAGCCACCAGTTGATCTTAGTGGTATGATGTCAAATCGGATTTTGAGACGTTGTGCTGCTATGAAGGAACAACCTATCAGTTTTGAAGGAATGTCCACACCAGTAGGATGTTTACATTAGGAAGTCTAAGGTGGCTCAAATGGTTGAGGTCATGTTGAGCGGAGGTAGCATTGTGGGAGTGGAGTCATTCGCCCAGGTCATGTTGAAGTTAGATCTGGGCTGTGGTGGTGGGAAAGCAATATAAAAAACAACACCTATGACTAAAACAACACCTGAAATCAGGACGGTGAGTCCTCGACGCAAGATCAGCTGAGTGATAGAAAGGGGGACTTCAGGTTTCTTGTTTGAAGTATTTGCGTTCTGCTCAGCAACCCCGTCACGATCTCCTGCGTTGGCGTTGCTGACTTCAGCCTCATGAAAGGCTTTCAGCTCCTTATTCTGCGTATCGACGGGACCGTAGCCATCTGTTGTAGAAGCCCCCTCGCTTGACAGCTGAGCCTTCAGGGGGGAAATGATGTTGTCAGTGAACATGTTAATTGACCAACAGTGCTATAACACACACAGAGACAAAGCAAGGACACACTGACTGAACTTCACAGGGTGTCTATCCACTTACTGGGTGGTCAGGGACATCCTGTAGCAACGCTTCACTCAACAATGTGCTGGTGGGGCGGTTTGGTGTCATCAGAGATTTCTTTCCAGCTCGCCGTTGGGCCTAGCAAACATGGCAAATTGGGTTTCAACAGGCAAATATAAAAAATAAAATAAAATAAATAAGATACTAAGAATTCTCAAGGTCCAATAACCATGATGCACATGGGCAGCTCTGTTGGTGCCTCAAACCCTTGGAGTCCTTGACATTTAGGATCCAGAGAGTCAGATCTCCCATGGAGGATCACTTAGCTGTTGTCTGAAGCCTTTGTTTGGATCAGGCTCTTCTTTTTCTTGCTCTGTCTCTTCGAACATGGTCAACATGCGCGTCACAGTTACTCGACAATGGAATCCAATCATTTTCTCAGCACATGAGCTGGGGTACCAATTTCACACGAGGATAGCGGGACCAGGAGTGTAAACCAATTAAAAATGTCGACTTTTGTCCCACGAGCACCACATAGTGGTTCAGTGCGATCAAGTAAATGACTCTCAGATGGTGGAGCTTATTTCACTGTGCTTTCTGTTCTGGACTATAAAGACAGAAACTACAAATGAAGTTCAACATCGCATTAAAGTCAGTATTGGATGCAAGGAAAGGGCTATGATTTCTCCAAAAGGGTGAAAAGAGTTGGCCAGGTAGCCGTCTGTGATTTCTCTGTAGTCAGTTTGATTTGAAAAGATTTAATTTGAACCGATTTTTAAACTGTGCTTAAAATACACTGTTTATTAAGAACAACTATCTGTTAATTAAAAAAAAAGAGAAGTAGGATTTGAATAAAAGAAGAGAATACCTCACCTTTTCTGTGACTTTTTTCCAGTTGAGTTTAAAGATCAGTCCAATGAAGAAACACGCCTCGAGGCACACACATGTGAAGATACCCAACCAAAAGCCTATTAAGAGAACACAATGACTCATTAACGCAAACAAGTGGTTGAGGCTGCAGTGAAGCACTTCTGTTGTACACAATGTTCACCACAGCTGGTTAGTATAGACGTGCTAGCATTACATACAAAGCAGAGCTTTGCAAAATTAGTTACATGATTTTTTTGTTTGTTTTTCGACATTTCAGTACTGAATACTTGATAATCTTGACTTGAGTATAATCTTTTATTCAACGTGGTTCAACTTAATCACTCCACATATTTGTACAATATCTCATTAATATCATTCAGTCTGAATCTAAATATTGCTGTGACAAAATCACAGTTCCAGTCGTAGAGCCATGCAGCCACCAATTTCAGATTTTTTCTCCACACGTCTTACCTAATTAACTGAATTATTCTTAACCATATTGAATATCTACAAATTGAATCACAGACAATCTAGTGTGAATAGCTGGACAACCTTAGGGGTCCTTTGGTCAACTCGTCATATTTCTTTCCATAAACAAATCGAATGCCTTGTTAAAATTTGTTCATTGGTCACTAATTGAAATATTGACTCACACAAGAATACAGACACTTCCCAAGGTCAGAGAATTGACTTGTACTGAGTGTGTGTGTGTGTGTGTGTGTGTGTGTGTGTGTGTGTGTGTGCGTGTGCGTGCATGCGAAGGCACTCATGTATGTTCATCAACACACTTGCACTTTGAGTTGACAGCAGAGAACTCCACGGTGGCGGGGGGTAAATGGCGGGCTGCGGGGAAAGAAATTAAGGATTTGCTGGTGGTGCAGCAGAACCTTGTGTGCATGTGGGCTTAACTAATGACCCCTAATATAGAGTCAAGGTCCTCTATGGCCAAATTCTGCATGAATAGTTCAGAAATATGCATTGGGTAATAAGGAAATACTTGTACTAAAACAAGGAATAGTTGTGAAATAAATCATGGAGGCAGAAAACACATGCCACTGTGTGATGTGGTCACACGAAGAATCAAACAATATTTGTTACTGTGTGTGGAGGTAAGTGTTAATTTAAAATTACCTTTAGTTATGAGTTTTCTATAAAATAAACAGATTACCCTATGCAGAGCTGGGGGGACCATTAAGCAATAACAATGGATTGGTAACCTGTCTAAGTGCACCCTGAGCTCATCCATAGGAACCTTGGATTGGCTCCAGCGCCCCATGACCCTGAACAGGATGGATGGATGGATAAATAATGTAGCGGCTGCTGTGGGATGTTGGTGACACTGTGAAGAGGGCAGTGCAAAGGATTCATCTATCCATTCATCCATCTTCAATATCGCTTATCCTGTTCAGGATCACTGGAGCCAATCCCAGCTTACTGTGGGCGAGGGCAGGATACACCCTTGAGGGTTCACCAGTCCATAACAGGGCAAACACAGTCACAATCTCACCTTGGGGCAATTTAGGGTCACTAATGAAACTCACATGCAAATTCTTCACAAAAGAGCTCAAACCAGGGATAAACTCTCTGTGAGGCAAATGTGCTAACCACTACAACATTTAGCCATCAGTCAACAACTACAGACAACCAAAGATGGAGTAGTAAAGATTTTCTTACAGAATATTAAGACCCTAAGCCGGAAAACACTTATGTAACATCCCAGCAATAAACGCTTTGCTTGTTAGAATCAATTTTATTTCAAGCTTCTTTTTTTTCTTTTTCTTTTTTTTGCAGAAGCTTACATAGAAAAGGAAGATCAGCTTACCTAATATCCCCAGCTTGGCTTTAAACATCAGAGCAATGCCCAGTGGCAAGCTAATGCAGTAGTAACACACCAGATTGGACAAGGCAGCAATTTTCTGCATCCCAGCGCCTACAAGAATTCCTGAGGAGACACACTGAAAAGACACGGTGTGAAACAAGGAAAATAGACATGGATTCAACAAAACAAGCTTTGTGTGCTATTGAACACAAGCAGTCAGTGTAAGACAAGACACAAACATGTGTTCTTTTTGTGTGAGAACATACCAGAAGTGCATCAAAGAACTGTAGAAATATGAAGACTTGGAGGTTTTGTGCCACAATTCCCAAAATATGTCTGCAGACAGTAAGAGTGAGAGCTTCAGAATGAAGTTGCAACCGAATGAAAATTTGTGGATCTGAAAACTCACGTATCAGTAGTAAATATCTTTCCAAGGAGGGTCCTACAGCTGGTGATGACAACAGCCTGGATCAAAGCCCACAATCCTATGTGAGACATAAAGTGGCACACATTATGTCTTACATTGCTGTAATTCATCCCCATAGAACATACGTCTGTCAGTGTGGTTCTCGTGTTTTTATGAAGAGTGACTACACCTGATAACCTGTGAGAGTCAACACTTTTTAATGCTCAATATTCATATTATGTAACACGTGTTTTTATATTCACAAGTGCAGTATATGCATTCTCATACCTGCAAGAGCTAGAGCCACTTTGCAGGTGATTAGGGCTCTCTTAGTATATCCAGCACCCAGAGCATTTCCAACACGCACGCAGGCAGCCGCTTGAATGCCTAAAGGAAACTGCATAGTCCACTGATAAGAATGACTTCACCCCCAAATATCTGATGTACGTATATTCACATGGTAAAATGTATGTAAATGATGTGGTAAATGAACCCATTTTAAATACCATGTATATTATGGATCCTATTTCATCCAGTATGTGCATGGCAGCAAGATCATCCTCCCCAAGTGCACCTGATTTGATAAAAAGTCAAATTCAGATACAGATTTTTATTTTTTAATTGTCTTGACCTTTGTAGAGATGATTGACTCATCAGAACCTGCACACAGTAATACAAAGTTTTATAATGAGACAGAATTTATCAGATGATTGGGTTATCAACTTTTCTATTCATGATGAATTACTGGAATAAAAGTGTTAAAATGCAAACTCTGAATTTCATTTGGACAAAAGACCAGAAACTGATGCACCTCACTGGGGCAGCAAGGAATTAATGGCTTGTTGTCTGGATTTTGAGTTTGTATGTTTTGTTAATCTCTTCACTTTAACAAGTAGAAAATAACACATATATTTGTTTTTATTATTATTGTTGTTGTTCATAAAGAAATACTATTGGAGACCATTGCCTCACAAATTCCATTCAAGTGATGAAGCTGTAAAAGACCTAAACCATACATGCTCAGTGTGAGGATACAATTTATCAGTGTGGTTACACTTTTCAGAAAATTCATTCTCTCTATTAATGATGGTAAAAATGTGGGTGTGCACAACACTGACCAGCAAAGAAACTTCCAATCTCCCAGATCCACCATTCAAAATAGACCATACACAAACTGGGTAAAGCCAGCTTCATGTAAGAACCCCATTCCTGCAGACAGTCGATGGTCAAACCTGCACAAATTTGAATTGTTATTTTTGCTGACAGAGTCCATATGAGTGGCAAAAATACATGTGTGGTTTTTCGGCATTTGATATTGACGTTTGTTTGTAGGACTTACCGTCCCATGTCTGCTTATAGAGCTTCTTCCATCTGATGTAGATAAACAAGAGCAGGCAGATGGTGATCTGAGAAAGGCTGCTTGCGATTGCTGACCCACTGCAAACACACATGGCACCCCATCTTTATTTCTTTATTTACTAAAAAAAAAAAAAGAATCAGTGCCTGCCACCATTAACGATGATCCAACCTGTTCTTTGAGTAAAGATCAGCCACGCAGGAGGTGTGGGTCAAGACATGTTCAAGATGCTAAGTGGTTTTGTGCATACATGCCATCTCCTGACATTGGCCCAAGTAAATAGAGGAGGAGAGCAAGAGATAACCTGAACCCTGAGACCTAATTTGTTAAGACTTAGGATGAAATGTTTGTCCAGCTGGACAAAGATCAACTTCTGTCAGAGCTTTCTTTTTCTTTCTCTGCCCTGTGCTGCCCCCATCTGCTGAATACAATAAAAAAACAATAAACACCAGTAATGTGTAATAATGTAATACATTTTCACCTCATTATGTAGTAGCACAGCATTTTGTAATAACTTTATACATATTGCAACAGTTATTACAAAATGTAGGTTTTCCATTTTTTTTTAAGAAAATGTATTAATTTGGTGCATTATGTAAAAAACATTGTCCTTTATCCATATACATGGCTCTATGTTTAATAGTTAGGAAAAAATCAAATTCCCTATTTGAACTAGCAATATATGTCAGTCTTTGCTCAAGTCCTGCCATGGTAGAATGCAGGGCTCCAAGTCAATTTTGCATGCAGTTCTTTGCGTTTTCATGTTAAAACATGGAGATACATTTAAATGCACTTAAATTTCTGGTTTCTGGCACTTAAACAAATGGCTGGTGGAAACTCACTTTTTTTCTCCTTACTTCCTGTTTTCTATTTTTCATCTAAGCATGGGGCGCTGCACATGCTGGCTGCCTCGATGTGTTGGTGCGCTCTTCGCACCAACTGCCAAGATGAATCTACCGATGGGTACCAATGAAGTAACCTTGAACCTTGAAATACTGATTGACTTGTAACATTAAAAAAAAATCTACCAGCCACAATGGCATGTAATCTAAAAAGTTAAACCTGATTTAGAGCCCTGCATTCTGCCACAGCTATGTTGGCAGGACATGAGCAAAAGCAAAGACTGACATATAATTCTATTGCAACCAGTGAATTTGAATCTTTCCTAATCATTAAACATAAAACCATGAGGACAATGTTTATTACATAATGCACTAAATCATTACATTTTCTTTAAAAAAAAAAAAAAAGTGGAACACCCATGTTTTGTATTGACAAGTTATTACAAAATGCATTCACGACTTTTACTACAAAATACAGCAGATTATTCCAAAATGTGTTGTTATTACATAATGAGGTGAAAATGTATAACATTATTACATATTGCATCATTATTACATAATGTGATCCTACAATTAAGATCAGAGAAAATGCACTGGAGGTGCAGGCTAAAAACCTGGCTGTGTAGTATTCTCACCCTCTCTTCTTTAAACGTTACGGTTGGTATTATCTGAGACAGAAAAGTTAGTCCACAGCTGCTGTTGTTTAACATTTTGTATTTCATCTATCAGTCCTGTTAATGCGTAACACATTTTAACAAACAATGCAAAGTACAACAAACATTGAAAGGTGGTTGAAACACACTTACATGACACCCAGATTGAGGCTTATGATCAAAACATAGTTGACTCCCAAGTTGATGATGTTTGCTGCTGCTGCTGTGTACATCTGAGGCAGGATGATCCCCTAATAGATAAGACATACAATAGCGAGCTATCCAGTCTGTAGAGGTAATATAAATCTAGGTAACTGACATAGCTTACAATAGTTTTTGTTACCTCAATGCAAATGTAGTGAAAAAAAACAACACGTCACAGCTAAAGCGTTGCAGTAATGCTATCAGCTTGATGTTTATACTTTACCGTGTCTACCATTGTGCAGCTGAAGTAATTAGCGAAACATAAACTGCGGAGATTTTTGGCTATAAATCAAAGCTCTGTTGAACAGAAGGTTGTTTGATTTGATTTGATTTGTTTTAGAAAATGTTTGCTCTGTCAAGATAAGCGTCTGTACTCAATGCAAGATGATAACTTGCTATTGAAGCAGCTGTAAATGGTAGCAGCTGAAATACACCATAATCGTCATCACATTGACAAAAGATCACCAGTGTCTTTCTTCAAGCTTACTTGGTTTTGTAGATATGCAACCTGTAGATGGTGCAGGAACATTGCCTGTGACAGGAAGAGACCAAGATGTTTTCAATTTAACTTTAACAATTACTTTTTTAGCACAAACATCACTTGGATATGAAGGTGACAATAATGCTGTGCAGCTTATTATATATGGAATATCTTTTATCATTATCAATATGGTTATTATTGTTTCAAGATGCTTGATGTAGGACCCCCTCACAAAGGAGATGTTACTTTTCAAAGGGTTATCCTGTTAATAAATGAATAAATATGCTGCTTCCCTTTCTGTTTCCAATAAATAATACGTTGAGGTAGCAATGATTTTAAACTTTCTTGCAATTGCCTTTTTTGACTTTGATACCATAACTGTAATGTCTCAGTCAAAATATTATTTTAGGCTCAAAGGATTTTTTTCCAGTTGCTCACACTCACCGGGACAGCTGGCAGGAATGCCATCACGTAAAGCTGAGCAATTCTAAAGAGAAGTCAGAATGTACATTTGATTTTGTTTTGTAGAGAAAATTTCAACATCACCCACTTCATGTTCTGTTCCAGTGTCAAAGCAATGTAATTGCAATAAATCGATAAATCTGTTGTATCCATGCTAATGTATTTTTTTTCTGAAGCACAGTAATTAACCACAAAAAAATTATAAGAAAAGATACTCATGTAATTGCGCCATCAAGAAGTCCAGTATTAAAGGATTTACCTTGCAACTTCATCTTCTTGGAACATGAGGAGGAGCAGGTTTTGAGAGTTGATGAGAAGACCCCAACATGGCAGACAAAACAGCAAGACGATCAGCGAGCTCCTTTGCAGAATAACTCCAACACGTTTAAAGTTTTTACTTCCAAAAGTCTGCAAGACAAGATGGGCCATTACAAATGAAAATCGCACCCGAAAACAACAGGAAATGGAGAGTGAAGCTGGTGGGTCTACCTGGGAAATGAGCGTGTCGCAAGCCATCGAGAGGCCAAAGCCTGTTGCAATTGTTGTCACATTAATAGTCTGAAAAGTCAAAGACAAAAATTTAAAGTTATACTTCAGTCGAAACGTATTACCTTTCCAGTGTTTGTTTTTTTTTGTGTCTGTACAATAAGAATGTAAACCTTAAACTCTGTCAGATTCACCTTGGCATCAACTTCCATTATTATCATGATGCAACGATTTTCCAATTCAGCAGAAATATGAACTTATTATCATATATCAAAATCATCAGTCTCATCTTTAACAGAGACATTTATAAGGACCTATTTTCTGTCTCCTGGCAGTTTTCGTGTATGCATTCATTAATACTTATTTAGATTATTTAAATGATTCATACTCCTGCTTA
>OMNM01038429.1:22884-37521 GCA_900302745.1 Parablennius parvicornis | reverse complement strand
TGTAATGTGAGTGATTAACTAATCCATCAAATTTTGGTAAAGAGTGCGTTTTTTTTTTTTTTTTTGTTTTGTTTTATGTTTTTTGATCTGTGCCTCACTCTAGTGTTTAACAGAGGAACTTCTGTTGCAAATGTTCAAATGCCCACTCAAGCTGAACAAAAGAGCCCCTTCAGACCTACAGTATTTGATCCACTCATATTTTCATGTTTGTTTGCTTTGTCAAGTTGGATTTGATCCTGATGTCAGCCTTTTCGATCAACATTTGTACCGATAAACCTTGATGTTATTCAATATGCTGTATAGTAGATAATTACCTTGCAAAATGATTTAAAAAAAATTTTATAAGGCTGTGTGTTCTTTCTGTGATGTACCCTTTGTGTGCGTGCGTGCGTGCGTGTGTCATAACAGCAGTGAAAGATTACAAATTTGAATTCAATGTTAAAAACATGATTTTGTTTTTTCCAAATAAGTTTTTATTATAGTTAACATATTTTAAATAACTAATTTTGTGAAAGATTCATGTGTTTATAAATTCTATGGTTTTGAGAAGAGCGTGGAAAAAACTCAAAAAGGAAATAGAAATGGGTGCTATAAACGCACGTTTTCCCTTCAGATCCACACCCAGCAGTTTTAGTACCATTACAATGAGTACTGTCAATAAAAAAAAATCCTTGTGCGTGCATATTATAAGTGTGCATAAAATGGGAGGAAAGGAAGGACAATCGAGCAAAAGTGGGAGGGCGTGATGGGTGTTGACAGGAACAGATAAATGAAATTATGAGAATGCCATTTAGTAACAGGAGTAATAAAGCGTCACATGAAGCATATAAGAGCTACGGGAGATTCAGAGGGCCACCACATCTTCATATTCACACACAGGGAACAACTTAGTGAAAACACACAGGAAAGCAAGAGAAACGAAACAATCTCAGGTAAGTACCTTTTGCTCACACATGTAAAATTTTATAGAAAAATGCTTAGAGGCTCCTTTAAAATTAAATTAACTTTTTTTGTGACTTTCAAAATGACGGTTTTGACCACGAGAGACAATTTGCCACGTTTGTCTCTTTTTTTGAGAGAGAATTATTCTGGTCATGAATTTTCCAAGTTAGTCTGAGTAAATGGTCACTTTAGTTCATAAGGTAATGTTTTTAATCTCCAAGAAGTATGTGAGCAACTTTTGGGAAGTTTAGACTGCTCAAGAAAACAGCCATTAATCCAGTCTTTGGTCATTTATTCTTAACAGGAGAATTAGGATCTTTGGTATTTTAAAATGATCACATTTTCAATAATGTAATGGTAAATGCACATGTAGATCGGTGTGCACTCTGACAATTTGGACTGGAAAGTTAAAATGAGGCGAAACACGTGTTTCACTGGGCTTTTGTGACTGGAGTTAATCATGAAGTGTCCCAGAGAACTGTTATGCATGACAAGGCTGAGGATATCAACCGAACAACAAGTAAGAAATGTGCTGTGTAAAACCTGATTCATCTGAATCTTTTGCTTCTCAGGTGATGAAATATGTTTACATGGTTGTGAATTCAGTTGCAAAAGCAGTTTTAATTTAACATGGCGTGAATGTTCTTTTGGTTGATTTCTAACTTGTTCCAGACTCACCTAAAATGAAGGCCATGTGGCAAATCCCTCTTCTACATTTACTTTTCTATTGCACCACCCAGACTTTTGGTGAGTCCATATATATAACTATTCATCAGTAATTTCCTTTTGAAATAAACTAATACACACTGTGTGGTCTGTTTTCACTCCTTCATGCAGCCATTCATAAAGATTTTTACTTTTTCCTATCTTGAGGTGTCCAAATTGTGTCTATGCCAGCCAACACCGGAGGTATCATAGACATTGATGTGAAGAGCACGGTGTCTCTGACCTGCAGTCACGAGACCAGCTCTGAGACTGAAGATGACGAGCTTGTGTGGCTCAGGAATGGTGCTGTTGTTAAGCTTGCGGAGGGAAACAGGAAAGGAATGAGCAAGGTGTGCATCTCACCTGCCATCACTGCAGACAACGGTGCCACATTCAAGTGTTACCTTCGCAAGAATGCCTCACTCGAAGAGTCTGTTACCCTGAATGTCACACGTGAGTCTCTTTAAAGAATAGCTTTCACACATCCAGCCATTGTGAAAACAATTACTGTCTGCTTTGTGACTAAAGCTAAATTGAATTAATGACAAGCTGATGTAATTACACTTACAGTACATATTCACTGGCAACTGAAAGTAACTTTTCAAATGTTGTTAATTTGTTAACCCCTTGCCTTCAGCAATTTGCATTTTTATTATTATAAAGTTAATTTAATTGACATTCTTTTCTAAAATATTTCCTTAAAAAATATGTTCTGAAATGCTCTTTATAAGTTTTTAAATATACTGAATATTGGCACAAACGTATCACAATTTGTTGTTGCTATTCTTTTGAAGTAATATGGAATAAACAATACATTGACAGTTTTGATATAACTGCTTTTTTAAGTTCGGAAAACATGAATTTTTCTTTTTAAATCTGAACATTAAGACTATTTTCTCTGATACTTTTCAGATGAGCCAGAGCTCTCGGGGTCGGAGAATATTACAGTAGAGGACTTGGGGGAACTGATCCTGCGGTGTGACATATGGGCCAATCCACCTGTCATGTTGGTGGAGTGGACACTGAATGACACCAGAGTGGATCTGTCAGCCGGCGGCTTCACCATGTCCCAGGACGGCTATGCAAACCAGTTAAAAATTAGCTCTGTGAAGGAAAGTACGCATATGGGAACATATAAATGCGTGGCAGATAGAAAGTACAGCAAGCTATTTTATGTCACAGTCACAGGTCAGTTCACAGAATCTTCACTGTCCAGGGTCACTCAGGCCTCACTTGTGTGTCATTTGATGTTTCATAGTATGTGTGTTACATACATGTGAAGGATGATCTGTTCTTTTATGTGTGGTGAGTTAATCATCTTCTACTCATCTGCAGAAAGCACAGTGAAGTTCCCAGTGTACCCCATAATAGCAGCTGGGGTGGTGTTGTTCTGTACTCTCCTGCTTGCCTTTGTTTCAAGATGGCAAAAAATCACAAAGGTAACGCACATACTGTACACAAAAAAGCATGAACCATGGAAATGCCAGCAGCCCGACTAATTCTTTAATTCTCTCTTGTCAGTGTTGCAGATAAAATGTACCCACATTAACAGGGGTTCTCTCCTTCACCAAATGAGACCAGCCATGAAGACATCCTCTCTTTCTTTTGTGTTCAAGAAACCATTTTGGCTTCCTGGTTTTTAATTTTATGCTTTATTTGATGTGTTTTGAAGTGAGAGTCTGGACGCTGCACTGTTTTTAATCTTAGCCGACAAATAACTGGGTTGTTCGTTTCTCTGATTTCACACTTGCTGCTAAATCTTATTTTATTGTATTTAATACACAGATGAGAATGAGACATATCATCTATTTCTTTTTCTCCCGCAATGTCCTTCCGAGAAAATGTAAAATTACCTCTTGTTGTTCATATTTGTATATTTATTTCATAATTATTAATGGGCTGTAGTTCCCTGAAAGCATGCAATAAAACACTGGGTTTCTGATTTTCCATGGCATGATGTACTCTGACTTTTATGATGCAAAAGTTGGTTTTTAAACTCTTTTTTTTTTTTATTGTTAAAATCTATTCATTAAAATAAACCAGACCTAAACATATCTTGACTTTGTAGTGGCATTGTTATTTGTGGGGAAAGAGACGGGGTCATTACAATTCTGATCAAACGATTTAATGAGCATGAAGCAACAAAACCTTTTTGTTATCTCGTTAGTGATCTTAGCCTTTCCATCAATAAAGAAGATACACACTTTTCAACAACGTGACTTCTTGACGAACAGAAAAGGCAAATGTCTACAATCAACGCTCGTAAAAATGGCTGAATCAGAGACACTGTCTTGGTTTCTAGTTGTCACATTTACACTGAACTTTAACTCCTGACTCAACAATATACTGTAAGCTTGTTAAAAAGTTGTTATACATTTACTGTTGGTAACAAAAAAGTACACAAACTGCGAGGTTGTGAAGTTCAAGGACTTGGTCCTTGAATTCCTGCCAATGAAAAAAAACACTTAACAGTCTCACATAAAATGGTGCAATATTGAATAGAGATGACAAGGATGTGCAAGTGTGTAATCAACTTAAAAGAAGTGACCAAGTGTATTGAGACAATTTTACTCTTTGAGTTAAGACATTTATTGTTAAACATATGGTTGTGCTTGCATCTTTTAGTCTCTGTATAACTTTTGGATTGCTTTAATGAACATTACCAATTCCTTTTCCAATAGAATTTTTTTGGTTGAAATACGTTTCAGAAGTGGTCTGATGTCATGAACTGAACACACAACTGTTCAGGAGCTATTCTTCTTTAATATAGGTGTTGAACTAAAACCAACAGATAAACCTTACAATTAAACCTATATTTAAATTCAAACACGCAGGATTTGGTGTCACTAACTCAGACTTTTCTTAGTGCGTTGCTTTGTCTGTGGTAGTATTGATAGTTGGGTCGGAAACTATTCATATAACAATTGTAGAGGTCTGCAGCAACAACTGGATACTTGGATTCATGGAAAATGACTATGTTTAATGACGGTACAGGCCCCAATGCCAAATATTTCATTAAAGCTAGATTATCAACATGAATAAGGTTTCATAAGGAGAAAAGAAAGAGCCACACGAGTCCGTAGTGACATCTGCTGGTTAGTTTGTTTCAAATCAATTCCCTTCAATCTGGTTTGACAACTGTTTCACAACACAGCAATCTCATAGCAGGTTTTTATTTAAATTTAGACTTTGAGACTTGTTTTATTGTTCTTTTATAACTCTTCCCCCAGAAATCTCTTCACGATTTACGATGTCAAGGACATCAGACTCTAATCTTACCCATGGAGCTTAAAAACTGCTTTATCCAAAGCAGAATTGCAGGGAACTGATCCAAGCTGACAGTTGGCACCACATTCAGGGTAATGTTTATGAGTTGTGCAAGGAAACAGAATTAGGATTTTAAAAAAATCAGGAAAAACATGCAAACTCCCTCGCTGAAATGGGACAGATAACACATTTTTAATATAGCTTTATATACCATTTTATAGCTATCATTGCCCTGTGGGGAGGACTTAAAGACTTACTCACAGATTGCAATTGCAACTAAACATGTTTTCTTAGTCTTTTTTTTTTTTGTCTTTGTCTAACTCCTTGGATAATATTTGTCATACATTTATGAACATGAATGAAATGATTAGGTGGTAGTATAAGTTCAAACTACACATTTAATCTGTTATATGCTGTTGATGTTTCACATTACTTAAATTGTGTAAGTTAGCTTAATAAATGCAGATTTTCAGTTTTTATTTTTTATCTTTAAATTGAAAATGAATTATATCAAACATCTTCTTGCTCAACATAAAATGCATTTCATGAAATGAATGTACCGGGAAACATATAACACGTAAATTGAAAACATTTTATCTAAAATATGTGCGTCACGGGCTGTACTGCGTCACGTAATGACGTCGCGGGTCACGTTATTGAGCCGCGCGTAAAGGGCGTGGCCCCGAGTGCCTTTCCCATAGCGCCAAATTCAAACAGAAAGAAAGAAAGGAAGAGCAGGCGACTCAGACTCTCACGGCACGACGATTCTCACACCCAAACTCTCAGGTAAGATACACGCACACATGAGATATTCCATGTCTGCCTGTACTCACTAAAACACTAAATGTTTACTCGTTTTTCGTTGTAAATGGCGATGTTATCTGAACATTAACTTGTGCCGTCGCCAGTGCGGCTCTATTGTTGTGTTAAAGACATTTCGGGACTATGTGTTGGTATTGTTTGGAAATTATTTTATTATTCTAGGTGAGATGTTTTAACCTTTCATTGATGTTTAAGGAGTAGGCGATGCTGTTAAGAGGTGTTCAATCTCCGTCGGTCTCATGTTTTTGGATGCTAAGTTGAACAGGGCAGGGCAGCCAGAGAAGGTATTGTCTCAAACAAAAGCCACGCAGCTCTCACTAACATGATTAATGCTGCTGGAAGTTGTTACGGGTCATTTCCATTTTCATTTCTCCCGTTTTATTTCCCCCCTCAGGACGGCAAAGTATCTTTTGTGACTACGTTGAAACATCTAAATTGATTAATTTTGAATTTGATATCTGCAAAATGTCCCATTTGTGCATGGTGATGACTATAATGTGTTTTATGTGTATCTGTAAAAAGTAGGAGTCAACAGTGATTCATTTTCGATGGTCCCCCTTGAAAACGAGATGCTACATTTCAAGGGGTTTTCCTTAAATAAATACATTTCAAATTTGAGAAAAGCTTATTTTCTTCAAGATGAATATTCAACTACTGAGCTCTACAAATAAAGAAGCTATTTTCAGCCTGACTGATGGAAAGAGGTCATAAGTCTTCAAACTGAAGTTGCAATCAGATTTCTGGAAGCAAAGTTTAAAAATAGTTTGTGATGCAGTTTCTGTTTTGTTTCTTTCAATCAGCTCGGTTCAAATGGCGTCTACGATGATGGATGGGGTTGGTAAAGTGATGGTGGGAGTCTGGCGGGCACACACGGTCCTGGATGAGTCTGACGAGGCAGAATGCTCCCCAGATGCTCCCGACCGCTTCCGCAAGCTTCGATCTTCATCTTCACTCAACTCCTTGCGGATGTCTCTGCGTAAGCGGCTCCCACTGCGTTCTGTCCAGGCCAATTCCCTCCCGGAGAATCTGACTGGGGAAAACCCCAAGGAGCAAGCGAAACCCAGCACGGTTCACAAGTTCACTCGCAGCGCTAGGAACTCCATCAGTGAAGTTTATCAGGTAGATGAGTTTGTCTGGTTGAATCTAGAGGTCTTTTTATGTCAAGTGATTCCATTTGTGTGTGTGAAGATATCTGTAAAAATCCAATGTCAGCCGCCGGCCCCCTTCCGTCTTTGACATCTACCTCGCTTTTGTTTTGCTCTTTTTTTTCTTCTTAGAGGTTCCAGAGGAACCGAGAATTCACTCGTGAGGATTGTTTGGTCGCGACTCCAGGTCGTGATGGAGAAAATGCTGGCGCTTCCACCTCTTGCACCCCAAAGCGTACACCTGCCCGTGCTACTACAACACCCAGACGCACACCCAGATCCACAGCCAGGCCCGGAAGTACTCCAGGATCTAGGAGGAAAAAAACTCCTGAAGCAACTGTACGTGGGGTGAAGACGGGTAGAGGCAGGAGGCAGCTGGTTCGTATGGCTGCGTTACGAAGTCCTTTTGCTTCCCCCAACACTCAGAACCAGAGACTGTAAGTGTTTTTTATCCTATAACCTACTTCTAGTTCTACATTTGCCTCCTTAAAATATACAGCTTTAGTGTCTGGTGCTTTGGTATATTATTCCTGTTTTGGTTTTTTTCCTTAGGTTAGTGGTTTTTGGACTGCTTATTTTTTATCAAAGTGCCTTTTCTGTGTTTTGATAGAAAATTTGATCATGATTTGGAGTCCGTTTCCAGTGGACTCCGGAAGCTTAAACATCTCTCAAAGGCCTTCGATGATCTAATTGGCAGAGATGACAAGTGAGTTTTTTTGTTTTTTGTTTTTTGTTTTTTTTTTACATATTTATTTACGTTGGTTTTAAAAGACAATGCTTGTTGTTGTTTTTTTATGTGATGTTAATTATTATTTGTCCTAAATAAAACTAAAAGGTAAGGCTGCATTTGTTAAAATGGGGGAAAGTTTTTTGAAAGAGTATGTTATGTAGGTTATGAATGAGAGTATTGTGTGTAATTATGAAAGCATTGAGTCCGTTATGTTGGCCAGCCGCACTGTGCACAGAGGAGGCAACAGACGCACATGACTGCCCCCTCTCTGAACCTCTCATCCCCCCCACCCCAAGAATTCATATCACAGCTTGTGGGTCCCCAGACTTCTTTCCCCTCCCCTTCCACATTCTTCCCGCTTCCATTTGAAAATGGGTCAGTTTGTGGTATTTGGACGTGCGGGAAGGGAGAGGGAGACCGTTTGGGTGTGGGGATTGAAGCCAGATGAAATGACAAAAATGTGCTTGAGATAGTTGGGGGTTTGTTTTTCCCTCTCACTTCCTGTGTTAACATTCAAAATGTTAATGCGCCACCCCCCAAAAAATGACATTCTGTGTAATTCCAAATGCACAAGAACAGTTGCCTTGTCTGTTATGTGCATGCCACCAGTTGTTTGAAACACTGATTGTGGGTAAAATAAACAAGTTTCTTTTCCACCAATAACAGGCAGTTCAACTATTCCCTAATTGGGGAGTAAAGCAGAAGGTAAATACATGCATCAAAAGTGGTTGTACTAAATCCCAAGGAGTTCTAGAAACATTTGCTTGAACTAATTTTGCAACGCGAGAACACCTAGCAGAGCTCACCTAAAGACGTGCATGGACTGTTTATGAAACTGAATCACGATGAACACACTTCTCTTCTGCAACCAATGACTCACTGCACCAGTACAGAATGCTTCTTTGCCCCACTCATGCTTCCCTCTGTCTTAACAACTCTTTATTTACATATTGACTTTCTCTATCTTAATGCTTTTTAAATATTTTTTGTGGCAGGATATGTTGACTCAAAGTGTAGTACGTGTTTTCCTGGTTGAAAATTTTGAGTTGTTATTTATATACAAATATTGCAGATTTGGAAGCATTGAGTCTTGTTACTTTTCCCATTAGAATAATTGTTTGTGTTGAGAAAAAAAGTAAGAGTTATGATGGCAGTTTTGTTAGTTCTGGTTAGTAAAG
This sequence comes from Parablennius parvicornis, assembly GCA_900302745.1. Lineage (NCBI taxonomy): Eukaryota > Metazoa > Chordata > Actinopteri > Blenniiformes > Blenniidae > Parablennius > Parablennius parvicornis. Next base: position 28,732 of record OMNM01038429.1, on the reverse strand, counting down.
AAAAGAACAAGGAAATAAATGTCTTTTTTTTTCCATTGATATTAATCTGACGTGCTGCGAAATCCACAGGGATGCTTTTGGAGGATATTAAATTAATTTGGCACATCATAAACACTACCGTTTATTACTGTCCCCCACTATGTGCCAGATGTGACTCTAAATGTGACTTACTATCTGAAGATGGACATCATTTATTTTTATTGTGCTGCAGCTTTAACATGTTGAATATCAAATGCATTAAATATTTTCTCTCATTTAGAAATTAACTGCATCAATCTGGTGACGAAATTTAGAAACTTCATTTTCAAAGTGTTGTTCTCATTAGAAGTATGAGGTATGCTAATCCATAACTTTTTTTTTTTCTTCACAAATTCGAGAAGTCTTGCAAAAATATTTGTGTTGTGTGACTTTAAATATCTCATTACAGTGACATCTAAACGAGGAGAAAAAATTTAGAAATTAAAAAAGCATCTCTTAATAAAGAATCTCGCAGACATCTTGGCTCCAGTGGACACTTGTGTCACTACGTTTTCCTCTCAACGCTTTTTTTTTTACCCCCTAACCTCTGAATCTCTCCCTCTTCGCAGATCCAGCGCAGGACAACGATCTGGTAGTGCCGTGATGAGGAAGTTGGATCCCAACGGTAAACTCTGTCCTTCAAACCTCACACGTCGAGCCACAAAGCTTTCGGACAGGATGGAAGGCTGGGCCAACACCGCTGTGAACACTATCCGAAAACCGAACTGAACCGCATGCGTATGTGTTTGTTAAATGCGGGACCTTTTGTAGCCAATGTTTTACATCTATTATTACTGTGGCGTCACTGTTATGTGTACATGTAGTGTTGTCATGATATCGGGGAGATTGTTACATGGCAGCTTGTCTTCCTTCTTTCTTTTTTTTATCCATGTGGTGCAAATTAGCAGCACCGGTGTGACTCTTGTCTGTTTACATGTTTTGGGTTTGCTAGTTATGGGTATAAGATCCTCATTTTAGCTACCAAAGGGATTTTCTATATTGTGGTTTTATGTGTCATAGCTGCTACAACCAAATGTTTTTAGTTACACATTTAAAATACTAATATTAGTTTGTTTTCACTCTTGTTTTATACTATTCTGAAGTTTGTTTTTTAAAGAGATGCTGCACAATTCCAAAATTATAACACTGAACTAACTAAATTCACAGACAAAGGGGAAATATACTTTTTCCTTGACTTAAATATATACATTACTGTTACTAACATTTGTTTTGGTTTATATATTTGAATATACCAAATTTAAAGTGTATTTTCTATGAAAGGGGAGGGTTTTATATAGTTTACTTAAGCAGTGTTTTAATAGGGACTTTACTTGGGATAGTGGCCGACACTTCTAATGGTCTGTGGATGAATCATGCCCCTATACTGTACATATAAATCATCTGGTAATGTGATGGGGGAAGATTTACCGGCTCATTAATAGATGGAGGGCGATGATGATTTAATAAAGTGTAGTGACTGTTAGGCTAACAGCCTCCGAGGAAGCAAAACACTGTGGTTTTCATTTATTAGTCCCTCCTTTTTTTGGCTTTAAAGTGAAAAAGGACATTTTGACTACGGGGGAAAAAAGACATAATAAAGACTATAAGCTTAAACAATCCTTTGTTTTTCTCGTTTTTGGTTTATCTGTTGTCAGTTATTTAACCAAAGGTTATACGCTTCTCACACACACACACACACACATCTAAAGTGGCATTCACTATTCATACATTGTTCTTGACGAAGGATTTTGTGTGTGTGTGTGTGTGTGTGTGTGTGTGTATATAGATGTATAAATATATATATAGTTTACTTTGCTTGGACTGAGCATCGTCTCAATTCATCACCAATGGCGAATGAGTATTTAGGAATCTAATGAAAACTGGTCTATGACAAGTGCAATTCGACACGCCTGTTTCACTTTGGAAATGACTGCTTGATTTATTTCTGTTTAGTTTGTGATTATGAGTACGTTTTGCTTTGTTGGATGATTGCAACTTGAATCATCATTAGTCAAAACATGCAAACGCATACAAATGCTTGACTAATGCAGAGCAGAAACTAGCATAAGGCTGTTTATATTGCGGGTAAATTGAGCAGAAATTAATAAAAGCTAAAGATCACTTGCAGTTTTTCACGTGTTTTCCTCAGAAGAATAGATTGCCCACCTCCTATTATGAGAGATAGACATAAATTATTTAATTTTCCCATGTCCCGATAGACATAAAAATGTTTATGGTAAACAAATATATGTTATGTAGTTATGAATGAAGGAGGGTTATTGTATGAAAAAAGAAAAAAAAATACAAACAGTATGCATACACGATACAAGAGCGTCACCATGCGGTGGGTCACCATTATAGCGCATGTGACGCGAAAAGCTTTATGGCCCTCGTCGGTTCCTGTCGTGAGCTGCCGCTTGACTGGCTCCGCCTCCTCCTCACTCTCTTCGGCTTTGTACCCAGAGCTGAACCCACGCCGCGGCTACCTTCCTTAACACACCGGGGCTGCTTACCATCGCAAAATGGCTCTCCACGTTCCCAAAGCGCCGGGATTCGCCCAGATGTTAAAGGATGGTGCCAAGGTGAGGTTAAAAGCCGCGTGTTGGTGATTCTACGTTACTTTACAGGGAGTGTTTGACTGCTAGCGTGTTAGCACATGAGCTAGCGCTCATTCACAGTCATGTGCGAGAGTTCTAGAAAGCCGCTAGGCCGCTGTGGGCTGCTCCACCCGGGGCTTGTTGGAGGCAGACACAGCTTACTTTTTGCGGGGGTCTCCCCATCCAATTTAACAGTTTTATCATGCCACATGTGTCTGCATTGCGTCTACTGCTACATTGACCGGCTGTCAGACTGCAGTCACACCCAGTTATCGTGCAGAGCATTGAAGATCTGATTGTTCACATCTGCCTGGATGAGGATGACTTCCCTGTTTTTGATTTAGCTGATATGCTAACAAATTTTTACTTTTTCCTCTGTCATTGCTGTGTCTTTCTGTCCCTGTGTCTGTCAAGTTGAAACTTTTGAATAATTATTTTGTTGTCCATTACAGCACTATTCAGGCCTTGAGGAGGCAATCTTTCGTAACATCAGAGCCTGCAAGGAGCTCTCGCAGACCACACGCACTGCCTATGGACCCAATGGTAAGCTGTCTTCCCATCTAGATGTGTGCAGTACACGACTGTAGTTGGAATCTGATTTATTACACTTTCGTTGAATAGACTGTTAAACGATCTGCGGTGGCATCCTTGTTTCAGGCATGAACAAAATGGTCATCAACCACTTGGAGAAACTCTTTGTCACCAATGACGCAGCAACAATCCTCAGAGAACTTGAGGTAAGAACTTATTTGTCCATCTCACTGGCTTATGGTTCAATTCTAAATAGATTTTTGAAATGTTTATTATTTCTGTATCACGTGCTATATAGGTCCAACATCCAGCCGCCAAAATGATTGTGATGGCGTCTCACATGCAAGAGCAGGAGGTCGGAGACGGCACCAACTTTGTCCTGGTGTTTGCTGGAGCGCTGCTGGAGCTGGCAGAGGAGCTTCTCAGAATGGGCCTGTCTGTGTCCGAGGTAAACAAAAGATGTCTGCCACATACTTAGTGTGTTAATACAACCAGGTCATATAAGAAAGCAAATGTCAGAAGCTGTGAGTACCCGGATCAGTAAGCAGCCTTAATTCTGACCCAATGATTAGATATGTCCATGTTGTGTAGGTCTTCATATGCCCAAACTTCTTATTTATTCCCTCAGTTTGGTTGAGCCCATGAGGATTTGCAAGCTATCTTATATCTTTAAAAAAAAATAAACCATTTTGGAGATAAACGTATTCTTGTCTGCTGTTGCTTCACGTGACCAGAGGTTTCTATTTCTTTCTTCCAATTTAATTGTCAAACAGGCAAGCTTACTGGACTGTTGTTATTATCACACCTAGATTTATTTTATTTAGAGAAACAATCTGAAGTCAATGGATTTTGGGTTGGAATTCATATTCCTTCAGACTTTGTATGTTGAATAAAGACGTAGAATTTCCTCAGGTCTAATTAATTATCATTAGGATGAACTAGAAATGTTGGCCATCTCCAAATATTCTTGGTAGGCAAAATATTGCTGAAAGTTATGATTCAAAAGTCAAATAATTAGTTCTTCACTTTCTGAGTTCATGAGTGTTATTTTCCTCTTTCTCTTTCACCACAGGTGATCGAAGGCTACGAGAAAGCCTGCAAGAAAGCTTTAGAGATCCTGCCAGACTGTGTTTGCTCCTCAGCTAAGAACCTCCACGATGTCACTGAGGCAGCGTCTCTCATCCGCACAGCGGTGATGAGCAAACAGTACGGCAATGAAGACTTCCTCGCCAACCTCATCGCACAGGCCTGTGGTGAGTTATCAACCCAAAGCACCGACTTTAATTTTGGTTATCTGGACATTTTTGTGAGCTCTGTATTTCTTTTTCTTTTCTTTTTTTCCAAACCAATTTTGGGCTACAGTCTCCATCTTCCCAGAATCTGGCAATTTCAATGTTGACAGCGTGAGGGTGTGCAAGATTTTGGTAAGCACGATTTTGATTGAAGGTTTATTTGCTTGTTTGTTTTTCCCCAATGTCCTCTAAGTGCTTGGCTTTGTGTTTACAGGGTTGTGGCGTGACTGCGTCTTCTATGCTCCACGGCATGGTCTTTAAGAAGGAGGCCGAAGGAGACGTCACATCAGTCAAAGACGCCAAGGTGGCCGTCTTCTCCTGCCCCTTCGACTGCATGGTGACAGAGACCAAGGTAATGAATATTTCATATCCTGTCCGCACCCGCAAAAGTCATTTCAGTGAAGATCTTGTGCATCCATCATGTATAGTGCGTTCAATGCTGCTTGTGTGACCAATATTCCCACTTGCTTTACAGGGCACAGTGTTGATAAACAATGCCCAGGAGCTCATGAACTTCAGTAAGGGTGAGGACGACATGATGGAGGCTCAGGTGAAGGCCATCAAGGAGGCTGGAGCCAACGTGGTGGTAACCGGGGGGAAAGTAGCCGACATGGCGCTGCACTATGCCAACAAATACAAGCTCATGGTGGTCCGGTAAGATCTTGGAATTTAAATCCACACCTAGAAAATGATGTATATGATTATGAATTTCATTACATATTTAATGATTTTTTTTTTTGTCAGTGTCTTCTTTTAGCCTATAAAATTGTATTTCCTATTTCAGACTTAACAGCAAATTTGACTTGAGGAGGTTATGTAAGACTGTGGGAGCTGTAGCCCTGCCAAGGATGGTAAGAATAGTCTTCACTCATTATTTATTCATTTATTTATTCATTCATTCATTTTCAGTCATTGTTGCCCAGCTCGACATGTTGTCTAAAATAAATGTTGTATTCACAGACTGCCCCCACTCCAGAGGAGATGGGTCACTGTGACAATGTTTACCTGACAGAGGTGGGAGATACTCAGGTGGTCGTCTTCAAACACGGTGGGTCAGCCATTCATTGCGATTTAATTCATCTTTAACCAAATGTCTTGCTCCGTGTGAGTTTCAGGCTTAACACTCGCCTCGCTGTTGTCTTGCATTACACAGAGAAAGAAGACGGCGCCATCTCAACGGTAGTGATCCGAGGCTCCACCGACAACCTGATGGACGACATTGAGAGGGCCGTCGATGACGGAGTCAACACCTTCAAGGTCCTGGTCAGGGTAGGTACTTATAATCATACAAAAATCTGATGTTTGTTCTGTACTCGGAAAGTACAAGCTTTATGAAAACCAATTTATTTACTAACTTTACTAAAACATAACTGTCCAGTGATCTGCACAATAGCAACAATTGTCGTGTGT
>OMNM01038424.1:0-14210 GCA_900302745.1 Parablennius parvicornis | reverse complement strand
GGTCACGAACAGGAAGAGGTGATAATTGGTGGTGATGAGACGCCGTGGAGGGGAAACACAGGAGATGTTACATCAGCCACAGAGGGATTACATAACAAAATCCTCCAACCTCCCACCGTTTACGCTATATATTTATATATATATATTATATACATCTCTATAAATCTATGTGCACCTTTTTCTGTACAAGATATATAATTTCTGAGTTTGCATTCACAAAGAAAACAAAACGTAATCTCATTTATACATGTTTCCAAAAGCACAGTTTCACAGCCGACGCGACACTTCAGAGTGTTGCGTTACTCATACTAATTGTCACAAATGTCCAGTTCTCGCTCTCGTCTCACCGCGGCGGGATTACGTCACCAGATTACAAAAATATATAATATCACCGTCAGAGGAATCGTTTATGAAAGCTCATGTCGATGACCTGCAGGTTCAGGTACCTTGGTTTGACTACGGGTTGCCAAACAGGTCAGATGATGATACTGATGGAATAAAGAATAAAAAGACTAAAAGCCAGGAGGTGGACTCGCTGTTCTGCAGAGAAATCGAAGGTAATTTTGGTCATTCTCATCAACTTACTTCTAATTTTAATTGTTTTGTGTCATGACTCTCTGAGAAACGGAATGATTCCATATTGAATCACATAAATGATCATGTGGTTATATAATGCCAAGTGAGAATCTTTGAAGTCACACGTATAGACGAGCACAAAGTAATTAACCTGCTACCAAACAAACTGAAGTTTCTATTAAAAACAAGCCCAGCGCTGGTGGAAAAAGCAAGCAAATTAAGTAATTAGAGTCAAGAGCGAGGTGACCTGGGATTGGTCCAAAGTGTAGAGTCAGTGAAGGCTTTCACTGACCGAGTACCAAGAACTGAAGAGGTTGTTAATCAGTCCAGGACCTGATCTGCTGAAGGCCTGCGCTTAGAAAATCATGCACAAACCTGTTTCTATGACAACCGCTGCATTAAAACAAGACATTTCTGTTCATGCAGCTGCAGACAAAGCGGTTAGAAGACAGAAGAGTCGGCTCACTCTGCTTCCATTGCTCATTAAGTATCGACCCTGAACACATCACAGGGCGTGGAAGTGAGCGGGTTGCCAGGTCAGTGGGAAAACAGCCCCAAGTGTAATTGTTTGGGAAGAACACACAGGTTATGTATTGCATAAAACAAAACGAATCTTCATCCCAGTGAGGAGGTAGGGTGGAGGGAGCATCATGGTTTGGGGCTCTGTGTTTCTTTCAGCTGCCATCATGGAAGGGAAAATGAATTCCCCATGCCACACGGGGAATTTGCTGCAAATAAATCTACAATATAACGGCTTTGAAAACAGAAAATCCACCGAATGGAGTGTTTGAGTCCAGAACCGGAATCCAAAGATTAGTTCTAAAAAACAAAAACAAAACACTCTTGAGCTTGGTTAGAATTAGACACTAAACGACCGTCATGCTTTCATCAAATCCAAAGATTCACTTTCTTTTTCCATCAGCTTTGTGCTTATTTTGATTCACAAGTTAAATAAAGACGTAAAATGTGTTCATGATGGTGCGATATTGCAGATGTGGATTAGATGATATTTGAAGACTAATAAAAGAAAATTCCAAAGATTTCAGTTTGTTTTGCCACTTTGTGTCATCACATCACAATTTTCTATATCTGAACACTGTAAAATCAACTTTTACTGTTGTCTGACACAGAATCCAACATTTTATATGTTTTTACATTCAGATTAGATTTTTCTTTGTATTTCAAGCAGCTGCAGTGAGTCATGTGGCTTTCTGATATTTGCGTGTCTGAGCACGCGCATGTGAGTGCGTGCACGCGTGCGTGTGCGAGCATCATTTTTAATTCTAATAGAACGCTCTGATCTGATTAGCACTTCCTGTGCGGTGCATTAGCGGCTCACTGGTTCATCAGCGAGGGCTCGGGCCTCATTAACATTCCCCTCACGCAGGACGACAGGAACGTTGAGCCCATATAGGAAACTCATTGATTTCTACGGAGGAGGAGGTCTGACACACGGAGTAACCTGTCACTCAAAACATTTAAAGGGGGGGTGGGGGGCTGTAACGGGAATGTAAAACATATGTGGTGAAGGAAACGAGACATTGTTTAACTGTGCACTCCATAATAGTGATAATAAAAAGTTATATTGTCCTTTCATGTCGGGCTCGAAGCGATCTACAGTATGTACAAACTACGTATGTGCGTGAGCTATTAAAGTACTGCTGATCTGTATTGCTAATATACGGAGAGATTTCAGAGAATGGGTGGATTGAGGATGACTGGCTCTGAAAAGAAAGCACCATTTGGTTCGTGATGAAGGAGCCGCTCCGAGCATCGTCATGACGATGTTGCTGCTTCTGGATTCACCTGGACTTTTCAGGATGTGTGTAAATATGCTGTTTTACTGTCGTAACATGTGGGGAATAAATCAGATTTTTGTCTGATTAGAAAAACGCTTCTTGGTAATGAGGCTGATAAAAGTTGGAAAGGTTGTAAAGAGCCTGCAGATTTCGGTCAGGAAGCTTTGCTGCAACACAGAAATAATCTAACAAACAAATATTTGCACCTCCAACACATCTGCAGCATAATTTGTCTCCTGGCACTCTCTCATATTGTGTGAATTTTCTTTTTTTTTTTCATTTTTGGCCTTTGTGGGCAATGACAAATAAAAAAATGGACTTTTACTTGTATTGCACATTTTGCCCGTTCAGTATCATGAACATGACCGTGGGATCAATCTGTTCACTGTCCTTCTTAAAGGCGCTTTGACGGGCAGAGTTGGACGCTACCAATCTTGAGATCGGAAGAAGTTCTATGGACTATTGAAAACTTGTTGAAGTCCACCTCAGTCAGACCTGGAGGAGGAGGAGAGCTAGTGACCTCTGTCCAACAAGTGGCTTATATTCTGAGTGATCTTTAGGGGGGCGTGTGGACGGGAGAACCTTTCAGAACGACGGGGAGAATAAAGACTGGTCTCGTGTGGACAGGGCCAAAGATATCTGATCTGACAGTATAGCTGTAGTTCTTATCAGCTCACAGCCAGAAAATCTCCAGGCTCTGAAGTTTTCTGTCTCCACATGCGTGTGGGGTCATATTATTGTTGTGGTCTGGCCTGTTCTTACGTCCCCTAAAGCCCTTCTCTGTCCAGAGGAGTCATCTGAGGTGGGATCTGATGAGGAGGCCCGATAGAAGAAGTTTGATCTTTCATTGGTCCTGGTAAAGATCTGGAGCTTCTCTGCTTCTCATACAGTCACAAGTCAGGACAGAAGATACTGTATGTAACAGATCATGGAATATGTCTTCAGCTTCCTTGCCTTAGTAAAATATTAATAACCAGCTGCTATGTAAGGTATTCACTAGTATTGTAGACTGAATCAAAACCACATTTTCAAAGACTTAAAGGTGTCGGACCCTTCAGATTATGGTCTTTTCTTGGTCTTGACTCGATCTATGTCCGTTAAAGTCTCGGGACAATCTGGTCCTGGTCTGGACTCCGCCTTTAGTTCGCTGGTCTTGACTACAGCACTAGTAATCGCCCTCCATCGACAGCAAGTTGGATTTCAGTTTTGACACCAGGATTCAACGTTGGGGTTAAAAGACCAACCTGCTCCGTGACAATTAGCTGCAATATGTTAGGTTTTCATTTCGGTTTAGATTCTTTCATGACCTGAACATTTCCCCCCTCGTCACATCCAGACAGTGAACAGAACTCCCGACTCATCCGAGGAAATCCTGAAGCAGCGACGACGAAATGCAAAGCGTGAGACATTCTGATGAGTTTTGATGAAGGGACTTCTCATGTACAAATTAGCCAGGAATAGGACGAGGTCGGATTTAGCTGAACACTCAATTCAAGAGTCAAAGGCTTCAATTCAGTAGATTCTCACGGTGAAATCTTCTCGTTAAGGCAGAATAATGACGGACGCTGCAATTTTTTTTTGATTGATTATGCAATAAAATACTGTTGGGGGACGAGGGATTTAGGGACACTTTTCATGAGCAGTTATACCAAACATGGGTCAAATGAAATTTGCCAGAGTGTTTGTTTTCAGTTTGTCTTGAAAAATATAACTTTTGAAGATGATTTCTTTTTAAAGGGATGCCATAAGAGGCGAAGAACGATATCACAATGTAGTGGGGTGACTGGCTTCTCTAAAAGTAGAGAAGCAGAAATAAATCATATATTATTTTTTATCATATAATGATAAAATGTACTATAATCCACTCATGCTTGTTTAATAATTAAAGCTGTTTTTTGTCGCAGTGCCCTTTATTATACCTTTAAATGTTAAAGGATCATATTATGCAAAAGTCACTTTCTAAAGGTTTTCCAACAATAATAATCGTCTCCATACCTGGAACGGCGCCCCAGAGGTGAAGAAAGTCTGCCCTCGTTCTCTCTGGCTTGTTTCAATTTTTAAAAAGTGTGTTGCTCCAACGAGCAAATCAGAAATCAAACCCTATATAGTGTCATCTGGGTTTTAGCAAATAACAATCAAGGCAGGCTCCTCCCCTTTGACTCCTCCCACAATTAGGCAGCGCTGCTCTGGCACATGGCACCACGAGAGGAAGTACTTCCTCCTCTTCCCAAGATGGGCATGTGTGGGCGGAGCCAGTCCAGCTCACACAGACACAGCAGATTGTGAATGCAGCTCCTATGATCCAATATTCAAATGGAGGAAAATCAAGGAGAAGCTGGATTTGGAGCAATAAACTTTGAAATTAACATTTTTGGACCAATGAGACCATGTGAAAGTGTTGAAAATCTGCATAATATGACCCCTTTAAAGAAACTAATCAAACTACAATCTCCTTGTTTGTTACCGTTTCTCTGTTTTACATTGTGAAGATCACAGCATTTAAATTAGTGAGCACAGTATGTTTTTTGATTGAAAGAAATTTAAAGATAACTGACCCAAATAATTTTTTTCTTTTTTTTTCTTCTCCTTCTTCTTCTTTTTTTTTTTAAAGGAGTTTGCTTCTGCAACCCAATCCAGAAACTAAGACAAACTTAAATCGAAATCGTCGTAAATCGAAAAATGCAGATAGCATTTAACCCAGGTATGACTCCCACGGCTAATAAACATCATGGGCAATATCCTTTTTTCTATATTCAAATTGTGCAAATCTCTGTAGAGTGCAATCAGCAAATACCCAGCACATCTTCAACACGAACGCCTCCCTGAAATGAAAGCGAGGGTCTTGATTACGGGCGAACGTCAGGTTTTTCTTCCCTCATTAAACAGTGAAACAGTGTCTCCTCGAGCCGAGCTGCGTAAAGTGCAAAGTCCTTCCACTACAGTCCCGGCTCCACCACCAGGAAGTCGATGTGGTCTCTGTCTTTGGTCTTGAAGGCCTCGGCGATGATGCGGGCGGCGTCCTTGTGCTCCCGTCCTCTCAGGGAGACGCCGTTGACCTCCAGGATGACCTGACCCACCTTCAGCTGGCCGCTGTTATGAGCCGAGCCTCCTTTCTGCCGACATGCAGGGGAGAGGGAGAGTTCAGCCACGTTTCCAATGACTTTTGGAGAAGAAATTCAGATCGCTCAAACTGTATTTCAATCTTTACAATTGAACATAACTTTCAACGGTTGAAAAAAAACAACAACAAAAAAACCCCCAACACATACAAACTCATATTTAGTGAGATGAATATGAGTTGAAACCATGGAAACAGACAAAAAAGTGCAGCTCACGCTTTAATGACAGTTAAATTTTTTTTTAAAAAGATCACAGGGAATTTAACGGTTTTGTTGTATTTAAAGATGAAACACTTGTTTCCTTCAGATTGAGGAGGAACAATTTGGATTCCGTGCTGGCTGAGGAACGACAGACCAGCTCTTCACCCTCTCTCAGATTATCGAGGGGGCATGGGAGTACGCCAATCCAGTGTGTGTGTGTGCAGAGAACATGACGTTATATACACGAACAATGGGAGTATACAGACATTAGGATGGACAAGTTGGACTGTTATTACAGTGACTGTCAAAATAAAACTACCAAGTCCTTGGAGAACATGGACTGGGAGTCGTGACACTCTGAAGGAAAACATTGTTCTTATTGTTCGTCTGCTGAGCATATCCAGAACACTTGTACAGAATTTCTCAAAAAAAATTGGAGCGCGAATGACAGTGATCCTGAAAAGTTGCGTTTTCCCCCCCGGTTTGCAGTGTTTTCAAAACGTTGCATTTTCATTGGCTCCAGCCACCCAAAACGCATCGGAGGTTTCCTGTTTTCACATGAAAACGTCGTCACGTACACATCGCCTTAGTGATCGTCTGATCATTGTGATCGTCTGAGTATTGATGTCATCTTCACAGCTTTTCTTTATAAACAGTATGAGATTATCACACAAACAAGCTAAAAACAAATTGAAGAGATTCACTTCAGCCAAGCCGAGGAGTTTGAAGCCGTTTTGTTTCATCGGGTCACTATGAATCCAGACAGACTCGGTATTCATGGAATTGGGGTCCACTTGTTGAAAAGGGCACGACTGAGGCCTCTGTTCAGCCTCCTCCTGGCTCTCTCGCTTCTTTTTCCCTCCTCCATTGTAAAGTGCAGTAGAAAACGACTGCAGCGCTCGTCTCCGCCGTGATACGATCGCCTCAAGGTCACGCTCCAGAATGAGCTTTGTGGAGGTAATGAGGCTCGGAGACGTCCTCTTTGTTTCCTACACATTTAATAGTTCCTGCAGAGATTTTTTTTTCCATCAGCGGATTTTAATGTGAAAATATCAGGTGATAAAATCCTGTGCGTTCTGCCTCATTACGTCTGAAGGAAGCAGAGCTGGAGGCTCTTTAGTGACTGACTCACGTTTCTCAGCCGTTACGATTTGACTCGATCGAACCAGAAGAGTGGAGCTTTATTCTCTGAGTCCTGGCCTGACAATAACTGACATTAGGTATTTTAATATTTCCAGAACTTTGTGTTCTTGGTTCGAGTCCGAACCCTCCACCTACAAGGCCTGGACACATGTAGTGTGTGTGTGTGTGTGTGTGTGTGTGTGTTCTTGTACTTCAATTCTGGTGCGCAACGTAAATCTGATTGCTCACTAACTCATGAGGACGCGTTTTGCTGCCTGAACAAAAATGGAGGTCGGAGGAATCGATACACATTAAAGGTTGTGATCAGAGGGAGGTTGAGTTCAGGGTTACACAGCTGGTGATTACAGTCAGGGCAAAGTGTTGTCATCATAAGGCCTTCAATTCTGAGGACCAGACAAAAAGATTTGAAGGATTTTTTTTTTTTAATTAATAGAAATGATTAACGACAACTTGTAACTTTATTATTACTCGTGGTTTCACTCTCCTTAAGGTTCATGCATCTAAATCTCGTTTTTTGAAAGTTTTTATAAACCAACTGAATCCAGTGACACCTCATTACACTCACCATACAAATAGTGCTTAAAACAGACTGTACTAGTTTGTGTGTGTGTGTGTGTGTGCATGTTGCACACATACTCACACACACGCCTCCTCCTCGGCGGTAACAGGTGGTCTGGTGCTCAGACCTGAGTTTGAAAATGTGTGCCGTACAAATTTGCTTCATAATCCTCTCACATTAGTCATCCAATCCCTCAGCTGTGACCCGTTTTCAAACCGCAGCCGTCGCTTCTTCTTCAATCCAAAGTTTAGATTGAAGAAGCGGCCTCCTCTTCCTCCTCCTCTTCCTCCTCGTTGTCGTGTCTTTCCGGGCTGCCTGAAGCTGTTCGCCGGGTTTCGTGCGTCACCGCTCGGAGCTGCTTGTTATGACCTCAGTGTTTGACTTCGGGCCACCAGGAGCTGCAGCAACGGGGTTAACGCCTTGCTCAGAGGCACGTCGGCAGAGCCCAGGCAGCGGGGGAACGTTTGTGATTCATTGCCGGCGTACGCAGATTGTTCAGAAGTCATTACTTGTGGCCCGGGCACCCTGCGGTGAAGTTTTTCTGCGGCTGCTTTGTAATCGAATGTCACAGCGAATCAAGACGTTTAGCGCAGAGGATTAAATTGAATCGGGCAATTTTGGCTGTCGGGCCGTTGTTTGTCTGGGAAAGAACGAGGGATCGATGGATGAATGGATTATCCTTTAGGCTGCCGCCTCCGAGACCAAAAGCAAACAACTACATTTGCATGACACACACACACAAACACACACAATGTCTGTGTGCCTCATGTGGATGCCTCCTGCAGATTTATACATTCTGCTTCAAGTACTATTTGTGTGGTTAGTGTATGGAGGTGTAGTACCCAATCCCACCTCCGGGGGCGCTACAACACACTGGAGTCAGATCAAGTAGTTCGAAAAAGCCTTTGAATTGTATTGAAGTAGTTTCAATGGTGTAACTACGCATTCTTCAAGTCACACACACACACACACACACACACAAATGAAGAAAAGTCTGTTTTGCAGTTCAAAAGACTATTATAATTATGACTATTATTTTTCTTTTCTTTTGTATAAAAACATAGAAAAGAGGTTTTAATAGGAGATAATAACACCAATAGTAAATGAGGTCTGTTACTGCAGGGTAGGACAAGGTAGCAGGGCAGGGCTGTGCACGTTTCTGATAACAAGGAGTTAACAATAGTAGTAACCAATATCCGGTTAATACAGGTAAATGCAGAGAAGTTCCATTCACAGTTACTGCAGATAAAAGTAACAAGTTACTGGGTATTGTCTTTTATTAACACAAGTATGTTAAATAAAGGTCAGATTACTACTGATGTAGTGTTAGTGAAGGAATATGCTCTATAATCTGGATCTTAGCTGATGCTACATCAGCCGGTAGGATGAAGATGCGCACTGATCTGGATGTACATTAGTTAGTGGTGTATTAGTTGGCGTGTTATCTATACGGTAGTTACATAGTTAAATATTAGATGGTATATTAGCCAGTGGGAGGAAGAGGTGATAATGCTGAAGGCAACAGTGAGCTCAGTGACCGGTTAGATAAATTCACTCCACGAAGGTCCTGGCTTTTTCTGAAGGGAATACCTATCCTTTAAAAAGAAATGTAATTCTTATGGGTGGGTTGTATTCTTTCTCGTTGTTTTTGCAGATTTGACCGTTTCTGATCGGGCGAGGTTTATTTTTCACTTCACGTTATCGTCTCCTTCATTCACAGTCCAACACCAGCCTGTAGAGTGAAGCCAACATTATTAGATTACAGCCTCACTTTGATATGACAGAAATATAATTGGCTGAAGGCGTCTGTATTCATGTGCGATGTCACGGTAATCAGAGGGGATGTTTCGCTTTGACAAGGTGCAAACCGGCCGAGGGGTCTTCAGCAGACCGACTGCTGCCGACATTGACGGGTGAAAGGAAGCATTGTTATGGAGATTTAAACGTCCTCCAGGAGAACTATAAAGGAGACGGCGGGCCGCCGAGGTGCAAGTCGCTGGGTGATTATCAGCACATGTAAATCACTTTGGTTCTAGAAATTAAACAGCTTTGCTTTTTTTTGCACTTTTTTGTCAGATATGACAATTTGAAAAGGATAAAATGAAAGATTTGTATTCACATATACGGTAGAAGGAAAAAATGGTACAGGCATGAAGAAGATCTACGTTTGACCATCTGATCTTCAACATATGAGGTTTAATTGATTCAACCGGCTCACAGTAACTTCAGTAAATATAACGAATATGTGGATTTTAAAACAAAACACAAACATAAAATACGTTCCAGTCGATCAGAAGATTCACAAAACAATATGGTGAACCCCCAGGAAGACTGTTCTTCAGCTCCACCCTCCCAAATGAGAACATTAAGAACAACCTCACTTCCTACCGCGGCAGAGCCGTGCACACTGAAAAGGTCAAAAATCATATACACAGTTCATGCTAACGGGCCACACGGAGTTCTTGAAGTTCAAACTAAGAATTTCAAGCACGAGGAGCAGCGGGGTCTTAAACGTCTGCTGCGAAAGTAAAGGGACAGCTCAAAGGTCAGATGTTCAAATATATTTGAATGCTACTTTCCAGGACGGCTTTCCTGGTTTTGTCCCAAGTGTTTTCCTGAAGTTGTGATTGATAGAAAAGTATTACCTGAAGGGGGAAATGTGTTTAGCAGAGAGTCCACTACAGTAGGAAAACCAGCAAACTACCAAGCCTACCAGTAATTCTCTGATGATACGAGGTGTTGGTACCAGACAGGTGATATTCAGGGTTTTAAACGGAAATAAGACCTTAAAACTCCTCTTTGCCTCCTTGTCGTACCTGAATGGTGACGATGCGTGGCAGAGGCTGGCGGGTGTTGGCCCCTCCTTCTATTGCGATGCCCAAGGTGTTGGAGTTTTTCAGAACCCGTACCAGAGTGGCGGTGGGCGTCGGGACAGGCGAGCCAGTCTGCCGGGACAGGAAGTGACGGTAAGGCCATTGAAGAGACAGATGTTGTTTTTAAAAAATGGACCTTTATTTAGTGGATATTCAGTCTCAACAGAAGTCGGCACAGAGTTTTTGCTCAGTGCTGGTTTGTGTGCCAATCCGTCACCATTTACAAACAATGCCCCGTTTACACAAAGAAAAGGAGTGAAACCATAAAAATGTCACGTTTTCGGTGTCTGTTCACACGACGGTGGCGCACGGCAGCCACGAAAACCGTTACTTTTTCAAAGCGGCATTGATGAATCGGTTGAAACCACATGGAACTCGTTGGTTTATTCTAAGAAAGAATTTGCCACAAACAATGACAGTCACTGAATTTTAATTTCGGGTGCAAGCAAGTAGGCTGTAGCGGCGAGCTACACGCTAACGTCAGGCGATCTAGAGGCTCCGCGGAGGTTGTTTGTGTTCTCGCCAAAGTATATAATTTGGGGAAAGAGTGTTTTTTTTTTTTTGTTTATATATATGAAGTAGTCGCGCCTCACTGGAAGTGACTGCGCAACCCGGAAGAATCCCTGAGCCATGTGTTTGACGCAATTGTTTGTAGCAACTGTTTGTCTCCAGCTCTTTTTTTTGTCCTTCTCCCATGCAGAGACGGTATCCATTAGCACAACAGACGTCTTTATAGATTTTTAGATTTCAGTTTGTTTTCAGACAGCGTTTGTTTTGTATTATTTTTCTAGATTCACAAAATTAAGTATCCAAATAAATGTAACGCTCCTGAGGATCCTGAGTTGTGGAGTTTCTTGGGGAAATGTTTAGCAACTTGGAAAGAAAGCCGTTGGCATCCTTCACATGTCGAGTAGAAATTAGGCTACAGTGCATCCACAGAAAACGAAAACAATGTACATTGTTATTACCGTAGTTTCTAGACTATAACTCACCTGAATTATGTGTCAAAAATGCATCTCTAAGAGGAACAAAAAACACTTTAAAGGTTTTAAACAGGAGGAGGGAGGTTAACCTTGGGAATGTTTGGATTTTATTTTTCTTCATCGACAGATCCAGACCTACATTAAGTGCAAGGTCACATTCAAAAAGATGAAGACTACGTGTTTGATTACTAACAGAACTGAAGCAGCAGAGCATTTCACTTTTACCACTTTAAATACGATGGTAGCCCATTGAGTTTGACGGTAGTAATGAAAAAGGGAAAAACAGACTTTGTTTATAATGATGTCCAAGCCTTCACATGACATTTTCAGTGGTGGATTTATTTTTCTTCCAAAACGTGTTGGTCTCATTTGAGACAGCTTGCCTCATTTTCTCTTGTTTCATCATCTCTTTGATTGGACTGCCACCATGCAGTGACGAGCTCCATCATTACCACCCAGCACGGAATTAATCACGTTGTTGTGTGCGCAAAAACCTGCTCGCTAGATTGATACTAAAAGAAACGAAGAAGATAATTGGGTTTGCACAGTCGTTCACTTCCACAAACGACTACACGAGGCTGTAAAGGTTGATTCATTCTGGCGTGAAGCTCTTACTTGTCTGGTGGCCCCTGAAGGCGCCGCCTGGGCCCCCGGCTGTTCCAGATGGCCCTGCTGGCTCTTGCTGGGTCGAGGGCTGCCGTCCTTACTGAGGCCGCCTGCCTCGGCGATGTCCACCCCGCTGTCCTCGCTCAGGGTCTGCCCGCTGTCAGACAGCTGAGACAAGGTGGCTCCTGGAGGGGACGAAACCATAGAAACCACAGCAGGTAAAGTACTGCTCTGTCGGAACTGGTCTCCATTGTGCACGCTTGTATAACGGTTTCTTGCGTTGGGCTTTTAGTTTTCTCTTCTCCTGCCTTGTTGGACTGGTGTCCTATGTCTTTACATTGTTTTATGTCCTTGTCATATTATGTGCTTTTGTCTTGTTTTGCTACTTTATTTGTTTTTGTGTCAAACTTCATCTTGTGTTGTCATATCCTTGTCGCTTCACGTGTTTTGAATGTTGTCTTGTGGCTTCATGTTGTGTTGTGTTGTTGTGTCTTGTATGAGGCCTTCATTCGTTGCCTTATGTCTTAGGCTCCGCCCACCCCACAGGTCTTGATGCTCAATTCAGATTTTTTTTCCTGCTATGATCCATTTTTTTTTTTTCCGTGATCATTTCAGACGTGACCTGCCATTTGAACGTGATCGGACCGGTTGTTTTCGGGCCCCAGAACGTAGAAGTCGACATGAAGTCACTACAAGGACACTATTTACGCTTGGCAAGCCGGTCAGCACCAGGGTTGCCAGATATAACTGGCTGTTTCAGCCCAAACAAGGAAAAAAAAAAACCACACCCCTCAATAAAAACCAGCCCAAATCTCAACCTGTGTAGGAATCATGTTAAAACCATAAAATTATATGTGTAATAAAGAACACGCCATAAACATACAAATGCATAAAATAAACAAAGTTGAAAGGTCAGAGAGTTTGCCTCCCCAATTGGGGGATATCGCCATATCTGGCAACGCTGGTCAACCCGTGTAGATCCATTTTCAAGTTGTCGTTAAATACGAGCCGACAAAAAGAAGAAGGTAAAAAGCGAGCACAGACTTTAACAGCTTTTAACTAGTCGCCAAAAAATCTGAATTAGGTGGTTTTTCCCCGCAGTGTGAACGAGGCCTTAGTCTGTCCTAACACTTCATGTGAAGAGGTGGCGGGTATCCAACTGCGCCGAGGGAGATTGTTCAGGTGTTTGTACTTTAAAAAACATGTTTCTGAGAACTTCTACTCTTTTTGAGAATAGTTATGACACAAACAGATGTAAAGAAAGACTAGTGATAATCTTAAATGAGGTGAAAAGCCTCCAACAAAGCTTTAGAAAATCAAACTTCACTCTCTGTGAATATGGAAATGATCGGGCTTGTTTAAAAAGACGGAGATGACAGGCCACAGGCTGCCTCAGCGGGGGAGAATTGTATTAAACATATTTTTTATTATTCAGGGGATGAAATATTTCTGTTTATCCAGATGGTTGGAGAAGCCTCGGAGGAGCTCGCAAACACAACCAGAGTGGTGGTAAATCTTTTTAAACAACCTTCACAAACCCCAAGGTTTGATAGTTTAGAGCAAAAAGACAAACACACACGCCCCTGCTGCAGAGGTAATTATAAAGACAAATGTTTTTTGTTTTTTTTCTTCTTCTTCTTTAATACGCGCAATATTGGCTTGACTTGGAAAGTCTTCTGGTTTGTTATTTAAATGGAGGATGTGTCTGGAGGCTGAGCGACGGGGGAAATCATGAGGTTGAGGGTTGTCTGTGATGTCTTTTTACTGGTAGAAAGAAAAACCCTTCCCCGATTTATCGTTGAAAATTAGAAGTTAAAATTTGTCTCCATTTTCCAAGATAGACAAATTACAGATATTTAACTTTATGAAAGTGAGAGAATATTTTTCTCTCTCACTTTGATATATTGATATATTTTATATATTGGAGTAAGTTAATAGACCATTTCAGATTGGAGCCGAGTCCTATTTTAATTAAGTTTTGTCAAGGACGGGTGCCGATGTGTCCTGCAGATAGTTTAGAAGATGAATTATTTTTGGCCCTTGGACCTCAGCTGACTCCCCACCTGGCTGGGGAAGGTTTCGTCGTGTAGTTTCTGACTGTGTTTCTGCTCACAGACCTGCGTACCTCTCTGCTGCGGCCTGGAGTCCGCAGACAGCCGGTTCATGTCGGTGATCAGGACCTTCTGGGTGAGGGCGGGCGAGCAGGGCCGGTCAGGACTGCAGGGCGGAGCCACCGGCGTGATGAGGAAGGGACAGGGGGAGGCACACGGCGAGGGGTGCGGTGAGAGATGAGGGGACACCATGGGGGAGGCCGCCTTGGAAGAGGATGCGGACCTAGACAAGATGGACTT